>SMSR01014020.1:1012-76049 GCA_019453355.1 Ceratina japonica
TAGACGTGGTCAGTGAACTGCGGACTTTTATGCAAAATACCCTCGCAGGATATCAGTTTAATAAAAGATGTACAGTGAAATCTCGGTATACGACATTAATACGATGTTTGAATTTATTAGAAATAAGACGTATACCAAACCAAACTTTCCCATGAGAAGTAATATAAAAATAAATCCGTTCTCATGTAAAAAGAAGTGCTCTACTTTTATATAAATCTTCCTCGATCAAAGTCACGTAAAATTCATAATATTCTAAGTCGTTGGATTTGTCTTGACCTCGACTCTATCATATACCGATAATAAAAATATATCATTCCATTTTTAAATATACTTGGAGGACCTTAAAATCTCGAAGAAAAATGACCTTGACAAAAAAATTCGGCTCATTGAATATTTTCTGTCCCCGACATTTTTTCTATCATACAAAATAAGCGATATATTTAAGACAGTCAAGTTAGGTGAAATATCCGGTATAGTAAATCATTCAATCGTTTAAGCCTCGTGCACTGCATTTCGCTGTTGATATTTTATGCACTTTTGTCCACTACATGTATTAGTCACAACTTTCACTTATTCAGTTTTGCCATAAATGCATGAAATCTGCAAGGTAATCAGTAATCAGCGAGGCATCGTCCCGATGGAACTAAATAATTGAACTCGTTCGGTAATGATTTAAATAGTTCCTAACCATTACGAATGTCGAACGTAACGATTAGCCGAAGTGACTTATTAATTCAACCTACATTTTATACATTTCGCGAACCGCGAATATCGCGGATTACGTAAGCGGTGGTCTATACATAACTAAACCGAATTGGAGCGAAGCCGGCCGGCACTCGCAATCAAATAGAAGCATCGCGCGTATTTTCTATTTATCACCGATTTAGCGATAACTAGTGTATTAGCGTGGTTTTGTTCAAATCCCGAAGACAAACGAACGTGCATACTAAGAATTTCTATAATCTTAATTTACATTTATAAACTAGTTTAAATGTAGTATAAGTGTAAATTATGATTTTTAAAGTAAATTAAAGTAGTCCTATTATATGAGAAATAAAATACTTTAGATTATCAACCTATTCAAATTGTATGAAATCTGAAAGACGTCACGCGATTTTATGTATAAATTATATGACTTTAGGTGTTGATAATTCTACTCCAGACTTGTTTAGGAGGCTACTGAGAAAGAAATACGATTTTATACGAGTTGTCAGGTGTTACTGTTGTTCCCAACCGTACTGGGTCATCTCGACCTAGGTAAGGGATTTAAATCCGATTTCTCAGCCAGCTGTGTAGGCATTTAAATGTGACGTCATCGAGTTAAAGCCCCAACTTGTACGAAGTTCCTACTCCTATAAGAGAGAGAACACGAGTTTCTATACTTACAGATACAAATAACTTCTTTTAAGTATTCAATCCTCTACTTTCCACCGAACATGAATTCACCTGCTTATAAAAAGAATAATAGTGAATAGGAATAATTCCATAAACTATATGTGAAACAATAAACATGAAAAATAAAAAAATTATAAGAAAAGAAGACTTTCTTTGAAATCAGACAAAAACCCTTGCACCGACCCAATATTTCAAGACTAGGTTTTCAGGGTCGCTGGATAAGTGCCGATGCATCGCGGATCCGCGAGTATCGTTTCATAGTTTCCCAAATCATCGAGTATTACACGGCGGGGTATCGCGGCGTAGTTCGGCACGGTTTCCAGAGCATGTAAACCCGCGTAGGTGTAAACCCGCAGCGTACGTGTGTCCGTGTCGGTGCGCGTGTACGTGTGCTCGCGTAGGGCTCTCCGGCTGGTCGCGTAGCGTAGGGCGGGTCGGTGGAACATCTAGCCAAGGTATATATATAGGCAGGTAGGGAGTAGGTACTATCTAGTATCTAGTAATACCGGGTACTAGGTACGTACGCGCCGCGGACGCCAAATAGTGGTTCGCATATTCAGAGAGATAGCGACGTCGCTCGGTGCGATCGCCTCTGATTTAGGCCTCGCTCCCTCTCTATCCGTTGCTCGCCGTTGCTCCTCGTCGGATCTCTCGATCCCCCTCGGTCCTACCGTCGCTCTTTATCCCTCCTTTCGTTCGCCCTCGGTCGTTCTATCTTCCAACGCGCGCCCAACACACCCGCGGCCCGGTGTACCGGGGCCCGCGTGTGTCGACCCGTGCACGTATACGAATTACACACAGCACCCTGCTCGCGTCCACGGATAACGTCCTCGATACGGCGCGGCGGCCAGCAGCACCAGCGTCGAGCACGACATCGGGCCGTCCCGAAAAGCACTATCTCGCGGCACCCCGCTCGAAGCCGACCAATCAGTGGTTCGATCCACGCTTTCGACCGCGTCGCGCTTTGATCATGCACCCTGCGACTGATACCCACCGCGGCCATCGTCTCGACGTAAATCACGTCTTTTCTCTTTCCCCGCTCGCGCTCCATTCCGCGGGCGTGGATCGCCAGAGGGATTATCGATACCGCGCGCCGTCCCGGAATTAAAGGATTTTTCTATCTTGGAAATTCTAGATCGCCGCGATCGCCGAACTAAGTCGCCGCTCTGCCCTTCGCTTCGATTTTTTTTAGGTCCCCTGTCCTAGCTTTGCCCACGCTAATTATAGAATCCAAAATAGAGCAGGAATGTCGTGGATAAAGACCTAGTCGCTGAATTGTGGAACTTCAAAGATATCGGAGATTTCCTCGGCAGCGGACGATTCGGATTAAACCCTGAAGTTGATTTCTGAATATTTGTATAAGTAACCCGTGTGAAAATCAAACCTATGGCCGGTATTCATAGTCGATACTTATTTTTAAGATCGTTCTAACCATTGGCTATCCTTGTCTGTCCCATATTTCTAGTCCTTGTCTTACACAAGGAACAGGAACTTAAACAGATCTTAAAAATAAGTAAAAATAAGTAATGACTATGAATACCGACCTATAACTTGTCAAACTTGAAAAGTATCGAGAAACGTGTAAACAGTCTAACTTACATCTAATCGCGATTATCGCGTCCTGAATTTCAATCGTTGATCGATACTCTCGAAGAATCTGCGATAAAAACCACAGAACAATTTTCTGACGCTCATGATTCTTCATATTCCATTAATAATTGAAATCCGTCGGCCGTGAGAATGTATCGCGCTTGGCGTTCCAACGATATTTAAGTCGTTCGTTCCGGCTGTAAATAATCGGGCGCGATGTAAGTTGATGGTTGAGAAACACTGAGCGCAGCTGCCGCGGCGCGGCGGCGGTATCTCCGCGTTGTCTGCCACCTCACACCCTCGTCTTGCGTCCCACGTGGGTGCCGGTCGAAGGGGTCGCGCGGAACGACGGTGACGCGCGGGGGCCAGCGCGGAGCAGCGGGGAGCAGCGGGTAACGGCAATGGGCGAGGAAGCGGGATCGAGGGATGGCGACCGACCAACCGACCGGGCGAGGCGGACGAGGATGGCGGCTCGGGGTGGATAGGGTGAGGTTGGCTCTCGGGTGGACAAAGGGGGCGGAAGTGGGTGGAGGGATCGAGGGATGGCCACCCACTGGCCATCGCTCCCCGGCCCGGACCGTGCGGCTCGCAAAAAAGACCGGCTTTCCTCTAAGACGCGAAGGCGAAAGGGCGAGGTACCCTTCCGACTTCGATTTTCGACCACCTTTGACCTTTCCCGAAAACCCGCTGAAAATCGTCCGACGGACACACCGCGGCCNACACGAGTTTCTATACTTACAGATACAAATAACTTCTTTTAAGTATTCAATCCTCTACTTTCCACCGAACATGAATTCACCTGCTTATAAAAAGAATAATAGTGAATAGGAATAATTCCATAAACTATATGTGAAACAATAAACATGAAAAATAAAAAAATTATAAGAAAAGAAGACTTTCTTTGAAATCAGACAAAAACCCTTGCACCGACCCAATATTTCAAGACTAGGTTTTCAGGGTCGCTGGATAAGTGCCGATGCATCGCGGATCCGCGAGTATCGTTTCATAGTTTCCCAAATCATCGAGTATTACACGGCGGGGTATCGCGGCGTAGTTCGGCACGGTTTCCAGAGCATGTAAACCCGCGTAGGTGTAAACCCGCAGCGTACGTGTGTCCGTGTCGGTGCGCGTGTACGTGTGCTCGCGTAGGGCTCTCCGGCTGGTCGCGTAGCGTAGGGCGGGTCGGTGGAACATCTAGCCAAGGTATATATATAGGCAGGTAGGGAGTAGGTACTATCTAGTATCTAGTAATACCGGGTACTAGGTACGTACGCGCCGCGGACGCCAAATAGTGGTTCGCATATTCAGAGAGATAGCGACGTCGCTCGGTGCGATCGCCTCTGATTTAGGCCTCGCTCCCTCTCTATCCGTTGCTCGCCGTTGCTCCTCGTCGGATCTCTCGATCCCCCTCGGTCCTACCGTCGCTCTTTATCCCTCCTTTCGTTCGCCCTCGGTCGTTCTATCTTCCAACGCGCGCCCAACACACCCGCGGCCCGGTGTACCGGGGCCCGCGTGTGTCGACCCGTGCACGTATACGAATTACACACAGCACCCTGCTCGCGTCCACGGATAACGTCCTCGATACGGCGCGGCGGCCAGCAGCACCAGCGTCGAGCACGACATCGGGCCGTCCCGAAAAGCACTATCTCGCGGCACCCCGCTCGAAGCCGACCAATCAGTGGTTCGATCCACGCTTTCGACCGCGTCGCGCTTTGATCATGCACCCTGCGACTGATACCCACCGCGGCCATCGTCTCGACGTAAATCACGTCTTTTCTCTTTCCCCGCTCGCGCTCCATTCCGCGGGCGTGGATCGCCAGAGGGATTATCGATACCGCGCGCCGTCCCGGAATTAAAGGATTTTTCTATCTTGGAAATTCTAGATCGCCGCGATCGCCGAACTAAGTCGCCGCTCTGCCCTTCGCTTCGATTTTTTTTAGGTCCCCTGTCCTAGCTTTGCCCACGCTAATTATAGAATCCAAAATAGAGCAGGAATGTCGTGGATAAAGACCTAGTCGCTGAATTGTGGAACTTCAAAGATATCGGAGATTTCCTCGGCAGCGGACGATTCGGATTAAACCCTGAAGTTGATTTCTGAATATTTGTATAAGTAACCCGTGTGAAAATCAAACCTATGGCCGGTATTCATAGTCGATACTTATTTTTAAGATCGTTCTAACCATTGGCTATCCTTGTCTGTCCCATATTTCTAGTCCTTGTCTTACACAAGGAACAGGAACTTAAACAGATCTTAAAAATAAGTAAAAATAAGTAATGACTATGAATACCGACCTATAACTTGTCAAACTTGAAAAGTATCGAGAAACGTGTAAACAGTCTAACTTACATCTAATCGCGATTATCGCGTCCTGAATTTCAATCGTTGATCGATACTCTCGAAGAATCTGCGATAAAAACCACAGAACAATTTTCTGACGCTCATGATTCTTCATATTCCATTAATAATTGAAATCCGTCGGCCGTGAGGATGTATCGCGCTTGGCGTTCCAACGATATTTAAGTCGTTCGTTCCGGCTGTAAATAATCGGGCGCGATGTAAGTTGATGGTTGAGAAACACTGAGCGCAGCTGCCGCGGCGCGGCGGCGGTATCTCCGCGTTGTCTGCCACCTCACACCCTCGTCTTGCGTCCCACGTGGGTGCCGGTCGAAGGGGTCGCGCGGAACGACGGTGACGCGCGGGGGCCAGCGCGGAGCAGCGGGGAGCAGCGGGTAACGGCAATGGGCGAGGAAGCGGGATCGAGGGATGGCGACCGACCAACCGACCGGGCGAGGCGGACGAGGATGGCGGCTCGGGGTGGATAGGGTGAGGTTGGCTCTCGGGTGGACAAAGGGGGCGGAAGTGGGTGGAGGGATCGAGGGATGGCCACCCACTGGCCATCGCTCCCCGGCCCGGACCGTGCGGCTCGCAAAAAAGACCGGCTTTCCTCTAAGACGCGAAGGCGAAAGGGCGAGGTACCCTTCCGACTTCGATTTTCGACCACCTTTGACCTTTCCCGAAAACCCGCTGAAAATCGTCCGACGGACACACCGCGGCCGACGTCTTCGCCGCTCTTTCATATCGCAATCCGTGTTTCCCTGTTTTCGTGATCGCCGTTCCCTCTCGCCTCTCTTCGTATGATATACGGTAATTCCCGTAGTACGGCGCAGTAAATTGTACGCATAGATCATAATACGGTGCCGTAGGTCAGGGACCGAGAATACGCACGGACTGCCACGTGCTCGCCGACCGTATTTCAGTGTGTACTCTTCTCGCGTGGCCGATCAGCGGCTGCGTGCGAGATGCATTTACTCTTTAACATTGTTATTATTGTTATTATTATGTGCCGGGGACTAACGGTAAATCGAGTAGATTGCGGGACCTATCGACGGTCGGCTTTGTAGGCACCCTTAACGGGTCACGATCAACTTTTTCTGTTATTGACCGCGATGAGCAGCCCGCTGTATTATCTCGCAAACGGGAAAGTTGATTTAAAGCAACAAGTGTTCCCGCTTATTGAATTACAAATGTTCCTTCTTATATATATATATGTATATATATATTATATACATATACTATATATATATAATGCCCCATTCATGGCGTTGTTTCTGTTTACAGCCGAAACAGCTGCGTTCGCCGACGTGGCTGCAAAAGTTTCGAAAGGGAAATTGCTTCGAGTGCGCAACTTTCCTCGTCAGCCTCCTCTTATCGCAGGGCTACAATGCGTACGTCGTCAGCGGCTATGCGTCCAGAGAGCAAACGTTATGCGATTTGACGAGAAGAACGTGCCCCTATTTACCCCAACCGGAAAAGCCGGTGCGTCCGGCATCCACTCACCTTGAGATCTCCAAATACAAGCTGAAACCTCCCACGGAGTACAAAAGTTATTTCGCGGCTGAACTGGAGGAAGAGAAGGCGAAGAAATTGGAGGAGAAAATGATTCGCGCCGAGAAGGAGCAACAAAGAATGATCGAAGTAATTAGAATTCATTCTTTAGGGCTCCGTGATGGAAAAGAGCGAAAAGCAATTTTTCTACCGATTTAAACAAATTTATAGTTATTCTTTTATTAATTAGAAGAATTGAGTCGCGTTCCTGAGGAAAACCGCATTCGGATTTTAGGATTTGGAACAGCTACCCGCGGACGAGTATTGGGGATACAGGATACATGCTTGGGTAGCAATTTTGCCGGAGCTGGAAGGACTGAGGGACCAAGAAATAACTCGTCCACTTTTCATCGAGTCCACTACCGGCGTATCTTACGATCCCAGCGACTACGACACGGCTCAGCTGTATCTGGGCGTAGAGAGTATATGGAACGATAAGAATTACTGGGTAAATATGCAGTCGTCCGCGAAATCGTGCGTAGACATAGTGTGGGATTTAACAAAAGTGGAACTATGGGAGCACTTGCTTCCCGGCGAACCGTGGACGATGCGCGGGGTAGGAGAGGAGATCGATGAAGAGTCCGCCGTGCAACAAGAGAAACACTTGGACATGCCGTCCTCGTACGTAAACGAGATAAACATCAGCGAGGAAGGTGCGTCGGAACTTCGAGTCGTAAATCTCACGATAGACGCGTCGGTGCATTTCTTCATTTCGCTCCGCAGAATATAGGAAACGATATCCGAACGGCATGAAAATTATATTTTACAAGAAGACGAAGGTCGAGTTCTACGCGCCGTATCTGCAGACGGACGGACTCGTAGAGAAGATCACGGTCTACGAGGACTACGATCACATAACTCCGACGGAAGTTTACGAATATTACGAGAACAGATCTGATAATCTCGTGGAGACGCGGAAGAACAAGTGCGAGGGTTCGGTTATAGATTATTACGCGAGAGGAAGACCGGACCAGTGCAAAGGTAGCTCGTCAGAATGATATCTCCCGTCGTTTTTTAACAGGCGCAATTAGAGTTTATTGAGAATTAAATGTGCAGAGCACCGATATTTCGTCGGTGGTCCCAACCAAGTGGACAGCGAGCGGATCTTAGATTTTTATCATGTCGCCCGGTTTGATGGGCTATCGAGGCTCGAGATGCACCCGACGTACTTGACCCAACAGTTCGTTGATCGCGACGACTTTCTTTACTACCGGTAAACGATTAAGCCGAATAATTCGAACGTCAATTATTACGATACTAAAACCAGAGTTTCGATTGCGTCAGGCACGTGGAATTCTCGCAGAAGAGGGAAAAAAGCGCGCGGAGGGACACTTCTCAACATGACATTCATTATCGACAGGTTTCGGTAAGGCAAGCTTTATTCTAGACGCATTTATCATCGTTTTCCCTGCGCAAACTATTTCTTGTTAATCGTGGCTCGCAGAAAATTATCGAGAAATTTGAGAGGGACGAACGAATTATAGCGCGTAAGAATATTGCTATCCGCGAGTTCGCTATAAGCGATAACGAGATACGTCTTACATATCATTATCAACCGGGGCAATTCACGAGAGCTTCGCGGATGTACGTGAAACCTTCATTAGCGGAGAGAGGTGAACGATTAAATCTCAATCCAGAGCTGATACACGGATACAACGTGAGATTTTTCTCTTACCAGTCGTGGTACATCGAGAGAAATTCTAATTTTTATTTAAATTATTTCGTCTTCAGCCACTCGACGAACCAGACAAGTCTCTAGACTTGTTGTACGAACTGGACGCGCAATTGAGGGAAGAAGATGTGTCCATATCTCAAGTTCNCCAGCCACTGGACGAACCAGACAAGTCTCTAGACTTGTTGTGCGAACTGGACGCGCAACTGAGGGAAGAAGATGTGTCCATATCTCAAGTTCGAGCAGCGGAAAAGGAAGTATATGCTTTTCTCGACGTAAGGGAAACAGAGTATTTACATCCAAAATTATTGGTTTCGATATACGATACGTTGAGGGATCCGGAATCAGAAATATTTACTGTAAGTATATACATAAAAGAAATTAAAACAACGGACTTCTATATTATGAATATATATTTGAACACATTTTTTTGCCCATCATAATATTTGTTTCTTCGAACCAAGTAATGTTTCTTTTTAACATTTTTTTAAACACAGAGCGAATGGTCGCGGACGGAGAGCCAAATGGACACCACGGAGGATGTAGATTATTTGAAACCGTACTTGGCTCGTATAGGAAGTCCATTACAATTATCGCGTGAAGACGCGCTCTGGATACGAAACGAGTGCCTAAACGATTACAAACACTTGGCTGTACGCAGGGCAAATAAAATTCTACGAAAGTTCGAAGAACACTCTCAGGAACTGGCGAGGACGCAGGCGTTACTGACACAGGTGAAATAATTTTTTTGTAAAATCCCGTTGTTTATTTGGATACAAAATACAATGTAGAAATGCCTTTTTACAGAGCGAAGATTTAACTCGCGAGGAAGAAGAACAGATATTAGAGAAAATGAACGAGATCAACTTTTACTTGCAAACTCTGGAAACCAGATTGAATCGGCACAGGGACATGGTGCCCGTGCGATANCCTATATTTGAACACATTTTTTTGCCCATCATAATATTTGTTTCTTCGAACCAAGCAATGTTTCTTTTTAACATTTTTTTAAACACAGAGCGAATGGTCGCGGACGGAGAGCCAGATGGACACCACGGAGGATGTAGATTATTTGAAACCGTACTTGGCTCGTATAGGAAGTCCATTACAATTATCGCGTGAAAACGCGCTCTGGATACGAAACGAGTGCCTAAACGATTACAAACACTTGGCTGTACGCAGGGCAAATAAAATTCTACGAAAGTTCGAAGAACACTCTCAGGAACTGGCGAGGACGCAGGCGTTACTGACACAGGTGAAATAATTTTTTTGTAAAATCCCGTTGTTTATTTGGATACAAAATACAATGTAGAAATGCCTTTTTACAGAGCGAAGATTTAACTCGCGAGGAAGAAGAACAGATATTAGAGAAAATGAACGAGATCAACTTTTACTTGCAAACTCTGGAAACCAGATTGAATCGGCACAGGGACATGGTGCCCGTGCGATACCAGATGTTGGTGGAGCACTTACACCGAAGTCCGCATCTCGCAGTTCTCGCAAGCGATTCTCAACAATAAAACGAGGCCTCACTGAAAAGACCACGACCCCATTTGCCCGATACACCGTCCTGCAATCATTTCGATCATTAAACATAACGAATCCCCGACGGTCGTTTACGGAGCGCTCACCTTCGTCGTCGAAGGTAGCCAATGTAAATTTACTGAGTTTATTAGTAAAGTTCCCAGTGTTCGCACCTATCGTGTGATCCGTTAAACGATCGGCGTTCGCGACGTCGCCGTCGGCCCCGTGACGGCGGTGCTCTTCGGCGAAACCGGAGATCAACGTGTCCATCATTATTGCCTAGCGAGCAATCGCATCAACGTTAATATCGTCAAACTCGTGAAATTTCTATCCGTAACGTAGCGAAACGTACTTGTCTCGAGAATACTTGTAGAATTTTATAAACTCGCGCTCCGTTCTCGCGTACAGGGAACTGTAGGAATAAACACGGCAGACAGTCAGGATTAGCTTCGTCCGAGGGTTTCGCCATTTCCCAGCACAACTCCGGATACCTTAGACCCAACAATAAACTCTGTAGAAGAATTATGTTTAACTTCTTATTTGGACGATAATTAATTAATCGCGTGCCGCTCGATCACTTACGCATTGACCGTCGTCCACGATGTACACACCCGACGAATTGATGGCTATCAGCACTTGCATATCGCGGTTCGTGATCCACGACGCGAGTCCTCTCACCGGACGCTCGATCTGTCCCTGGAAGAACGCCGCCCCGTAGCAAGGCAGGCTCCAGCAGAATTCCAAATACTTTCTGATAAGTTTCCTCGAGTTCGTATTAGTTCCTGNACGAGCAATCACGTATCAACGTTAATATCGTCAACTCGTTAAATTTCTATCCATAACGTAGCGAAACGTACTTGTCTCGAGAATACTTGTAGAATTTTATAAACTCGCGCTCCGTTTTCGCGTACAGGGAACTGTAGGAATAAACACGGCAGACAGTCAGGATTAGCTTCGTCCGAGGGTTTCGCCATTTCCCAGCACAACTCCGGATACCTTAGACCCAACAATAAACTCTGTAGAAGAATTATGTTTAACTTCTTATTTGGACGATAATTAATTAATCGCGTGCCGCTCGATCACTTACGCATTGACCGTCGTCCACGATGTACACACCCGACGAATTGATGGCTATCAGCACTTGCATATCGCGGTTCGTGATCCACGACGCGAGTCCTCTCACCGGACGCTCGATCTGTCCCTGGAAGAACGCCGCCCCGTAGCAAGGCAGGCTCCAGCAGAATTCCAAATACTTTCTGATAAGTTTCCTCGAGTTCGTATTAGTTCCTGTGTGACTCGGTATCCTTTTGTACTGCTCGAGAAGGCGAGCCTCCGGGGCTCCCTTTCCTCCCACTAATCCTAATCCAACGCCCAGGCCTAACAGCAAACTAGGCGAATTGTAATGATGAGGCAAGAATCGACCTCGGTGTCGCCTAAAAAATGCTAATGTATGGGTTTGCGGATTGTACGGGCCGAGCTCAATACGGGCTTGCAAAGCACCCAGGCTCGCGTATCTCGCTTGACCCTCGCATGGATACCGTCCTGAAATTTATATTTCCCATTACGATCAACGACCCTTCAAGATTCGTTCGAATCCCTTACCTTGCAGTACGTTGTTTCTCGCTTCCGCATACAACAGTTCCAGTACTTTAACTTCCTTTATTTGCTCCTCGTCTGAACGAGAGAGGAATACGTTTCTCCTAAGACAGAGTAAGGGCTCCTCGTCCGACTCTTCCCTCTGGGAACTGTACTTCTTTATCAANGCCCAGGCTCGCGTATCTCGCTTGACCCTCGCATGGATACCGTCCTGAAATTTATATTTCCTATTACGATCAACGACCCTTCAAGATTCGTTCGAATCCCTTACCTTGCAGCACGTTGTTTCTAGCTTCTGCATACAGCAGTTCCAGTACTTTAACTTCCTTTATTTGCTCCTCGTCTGAACGGGAAAGGAATACGTTTCTCCTAAGACAGAGCAAGGGCTCCTCGTCCGACTCTTCCCTCTGGGAACTGTACTTCTTTATCAAACGGTTCCACTTCGCGGCCAATTCTAACGGCTTGTGATTTGGACGTAATTGAACTTCCAGTCTCGATGAGCAAAGCCATAAGGCGAACACGGTTTGCCCAGTGAACAACGAAGTTCTCGTTAATCCCAGTTCACCCTCTGATTGCATCATTGCCAGAATTTGATGCGCAGTGAAATTTTGTTCGATATCCATTGTTAAGAAGATTCCAGTCATCAGGTACACGGCTATCCTTACGGTAGATCTCCCAACGTTCAAATATTGGGATTGATTCACCACCATTGCTAAAAAAAATGAAAAGTCCATGTGAAATCAAATCAGGAATAAAAGATTTTTACTGTACTTCTAGAGTGCTCTTACAAGACGATGCATGTCCGTCGGTTTTATAATCATTTTGGTAACGGCGAACCGGTTGTCCCCTTCGAATGGCACAGTCCTCCTGCGTTTCCATCGCTCCCAATTTTTAATTCATCACTCGAAACATAAATTTTTACTCGTGTTTCTCATTCTCACCCTCTACACGTTAATCCAGATATCATCCCCATGTCATTGCCCTCATGGAATTATCGAACGAATTGACGAATGCAAGTATCAATGGAATAAATTTTTAAATAAAAGAACGAATAATGAAACGGAATCGGCTTCTTTGCGAAACAGACGAGAAACGGCAAAATACCAATTAATAGTTGCAAGATACTAAACCAAAATACTGCTCTGCTGCCATCTGAGCCGAAGGAGTTATTGATTAATTCTCCCCCTTGGGGATGACATATTTTAAATTCTCTTACTAAATAAGGAATAGTAAAGGAATATATTAGGTTGTTCGGAAAGTTCGTGCCGATATTTATAGAAAATTTGAAGGCAGCAAATGTAAATTTTGATATACATTTATCAATTTATTGAATTATGTGCGTGCTATTTTGTCCCACGCTCTTTTTTCATCTCTCGTGCAACTTGTAGAGTGCATCCCTAAAAATAGTGTAAAATAGACGTTTATGCCATTTAATTTTACATGCTTACTTCTCGATCATTCTGATACACTCAGTCCTGTGCTAGTCCATCTACACATCTAAAAATCGACATGAACTTTCCGAACAACCCAATACACAAGTGTTCTTTTACGTGTTTATTACATATTGAAACCTTTATTATCTATTGGTACAAAGTAAGTTAATTTGTAACAACTGATGTGTTTCTTGATCTATTTAAGTGGGATGTTTTTATCATTGATGAAAGACAATGAATACTCTGACCTCTGAACAATAATACAATGATTGACTCAAAACAAATGCTAGATAGATATTCCTTATCAATATTAATAAAAATAGATTTTTTATATTAATCAATTATCAAGTAGAGTTTCGAATAAAATTATATCAAATCAGCTACGTTCATGGGCATCTCGTCGATTTGCGTCGAATAATATTGTTCAATGTCTCGGAGAATCCTTATGTCGTCAGTTTTTACGAAGTTGATAGAAACACCTTTCCTACCGAAGCGTCCTGACCGTCCTATTCTGTGTATATACAATTCACGATTGTTGGGCAAATCGTAGTTGATCACAAGAGATACCTGCTGTACATCGATTCCTCTGGCCCATACATCTGTTGTTATTAGAACTCGACTGAAAACACATAAAACGTATTTACAATTAATTAAAAGTCAGATTCGTTAAAGTACGGCAAGGAGTTAATAAAAGAAAGAAGAAATAGAAAAAATAATTACATATAGAAAGAATAAATTCTAAGTAATTAATAATTTTACTGTACCTCTGTCCTAGTCGGAATTCTTTCATTATGTTATCTCTTTCCTTCTGGGGCATATCGCCGTGCATAGAGCAGACGGTGAAGTTTGCCTCCCTCATTTTCTCAGTCAACCAATCGACCTTCCGTTTAGTATTGCAGAAAATCACCGCTTGCGTTATTGTTAAAGTGTCGTACAAGTCACAGAGTGTGTCAAACTTCCACTCTTCCCTCTCAACGGCAACGAAGAATTGTTTTATTCCTTCTAACGTCAACTCATCACTGTGAACAATGATCAGATGAGATTTAGATTATCTTAATACACAATATACTAACTAATTAAATTAACAATTAAACTTAAATCTAAGAAATAAACTTACCGCTTTACGAGAATACGAATAGGGTCCGTCATGAATTTGCTAGTCATCTCAAGAATTTCATGTGGCAATGTTGCAGATACCAGCACGACTTGAGTCGCTGGTGGCAGGTACCTATATACATCATAAATCTGTTCTTTGAAACCTTTGTTCAACATTTCATCTGACTCGTCGAGGACTAGCATTTTAATAGCTCTTGTCCTAAGAACTCTCCTCTTTATCATATCTGAAAGCAATCATGCAATTACTGATTTACTTGAAATCTACCAATGACAGTTCCCTGTTTATAATAACTATTAACATAATAGTTACCAAATACTCTGCCAGGTGTGCCTGATACGACGTGCTGTCCATAATCCAGTTTCCTGATATCTTCTCCAAGATTGGTGCCTCCGATACAAGAGTGACATTGGACGTTCATGAAATCTCCCAATGCCAAAATAACTTTTTGTATCTGCGCTGCCAATTCTCTTGTGGGCGACAGAACTAACACTTGCGTTTCTCTAATTTGCGTGTCCAACGACTGTAATATTGCAATCGAGAAGGTTGCCGTTTTGCCAGTACCAGATTGAGCTTGTGCGATCACATCCCGCCCTTTCATTATCGGTTTGATCGAACGCTGTTGGATCGCTGACGGTTTCTCGAAACCTACGGCAGAATTAATAAAATAAAAGCTGTAACACGTAATGGTACGAATAAACGCTGAATCCGTCCGAATTGTAAACNGCAGAAAATCACCGCTTGCGTTATTGTTAAAGTGTCGTACAAGTCACAGAGTGTGTCAAACTTCCACTCTTCCCTCTCAACGGCAACGAAGAATTGTTTTATTCCTTCTAATGTCAACTCATCACTGTGAACAATGATCAGATGAGATTTAGATTATCTTAATACACAATATACTAACTAATTAAATTAATAATTAAACTTAAATCTAAGAAGAAATAAACTTACCGCTTTACGAGAATGCGAATAGGGTCTGTCATGAATTTGCTAGTCATCTCAAGAATTTCATGTGGCAATGTTGCAGATACCAGCACGACTTGAGTCGCTGGTGGCAGGTACCTATATACATCATAAATCTGTTCTTTGAAACCTTTGTTCAACATTTCATCTGACTCGTCGAGGACTAGCATTTTAATAGCTCTTGTCCTAAGAACTCTCCTCTTTATCATATCTGAAAGCAATCATGCAATTACTGATTTACTTGAAATCTACCAATGACAGTTCCCTGTTTATAATAACTATTAACATAATAGTTACCAAATACTCTGCCAGGTGTGCCTGATACGACGTGCTGTCCATAATCCAGTTTCCTGATATCTTCTCCAAGATTGGTGCCTCCGATACAAGAGTGACATTGGACGTTCATGAAATCTCCCAATGCCAAAATAACTTTTTGTATCTGCGCTGCCAATTCTCTTGTGGGCGACAGAACTAACACTTGCGTTTCTCTAATTTGCGTGTCCAACGACTGTAATATTGCAATCGAGAAGGTTGCCGTTTTGCCAGTACCAGATTGAGCTTGTGCGATCACATCCCGCCCTTTCATTATCGGTTTGATCGAACGCTGTTGGATCGCTGACGGTTTCTCGAAACCTACGGCAGAATTAATAAAATAAAAGCTGTAACACGTAATGGTACGAATAAACGCTGAATCCGTCCGAATTGTAAACACGAAATGATACGAGCGCGGTTATGTTAAGCGGAACAGTGACGAAAGTAAAGTCTTACCATAAGCGTAAATCCCACGCAGCAGCTCGTCCCTGAGGCCCATGTTATCAAAGGTTGGGATAACTTCCACATCCTCACTGGTTTCGAATTCGACATTTGATAAATCTTCTGTTTGAGCAACACGACGCGACTTTACTTCCGCCATTTTAACCAAAACACGCAATTTGTTTTCTTATTCAGTCACTATTATATCAACACGTCTGCACCTCAGCACGTTCATGCACCAACTGAGTCACTTGAAGTGACCATTATTTGTGATCAAGTGAGCTGAAGTGAGCTGAGAACCCTGCTACCCTCACCACCGAAGTTCCCACGGCAGAAATTAGAAGGAAATGGGAACAGTAATTTTCATTTAATTAACGTAACTGCGAGTTTATCTTGCAGGTGATTACTTTGTATAATATAAGCCAGTGAACCTAAATAAATTCTCGTCTCTGTTACGTTGGGTGGAACATATGAAATAATTAAAAATGCGGTAGGTTTTTATTCACACTTAGATCAAATGTCATTTTTATTCACACTTAGACCATCAATCATAAATTATTACATCTATAAGCAATGATCCCTTCAATGACCGTATATTAAATAGTAAAACATGAAAAAAATCGTTCGGAACTACAGTGGGTGTGGAAAGTATTCAGATACCTTCTAAAATATAATAAGTCTCTCGCTATTGGACGGTAACATAATTTTCTGTGGGATATTAGAAAACTTAATTTACTATATAATGTTTTAAAAAATGTTCATTGATCGAAAACGCGAAGAAAAAACTAAATGCTGCATTTTTAACTACTTTCTTTGAATTTCTGATAAAAATGTGAAATATCTCATTTCTAAATCTAGCTAAGTAAGTTATGAGCATGTACAGAGTTTCATAAAAATCGGGAAAAGGATAAGTTAAAAACATGTAAAAATTCCTCAATTTATCTCAGTTAATTTTAATATCTCATATAAATTAAAAAAATATGACGTTTCCCTTTTTCTTCACAATTAACAGAAATGTTTAACATATTTGAAATAGTAAAGCAAGTATTGCAGTACCCCACAGAAAAAGTTATGTTATTATATTTAGTCCAATGTTAAAAAATAAAGTTATTCTGCTTTAGAGAGGGTACAAGATGCTTTCTGCGCCCACTATAAACGTTTGATAGGATTTTTCACAGGACATTGTTGGCTGGTTATTTTGTTTGTTTAAGAATTATATGTTACATTGTTTGCTTAAGAATTATATACCCACTTATTAATATCATCACTTAATTTTTACACCTCAGCAAATGTAATCTTTCTCTTAGGCATAATGGGATGGTGGCATTGTTAAATCTTGCAACGCAGTTATCTGTTCTTCTGTGAAATGTTGCATATATTCTTTTACACGTTTCCATCCTTCGTGAGTTCTCTTAAAGTCATCCAAAGTTTTCTTAATTGTCATCTGTAAATGAGAATAGTTTTGTCAATGGTAAATTCAATGACCTGCCAGCTTTATTCCGCTGGTGTTCTTTATCCCGGGTGCAATACAATCGTCGTATTCGGAGCATTGAGTCAGTGTGTGCCTAACGAATTCTACATTAGACATTGCAATACACAAACAGATTGCATTTAAGTAATAATACTAACTGGTATGGGTTGTGGATCGTTCATGTGACAGATGAGGTATTCAAATATCGGTGGAACATATTTCGGAATATCATATGGATGTGCCTGTACAAACGCGCACAGTCCTGTTATCGCCGCATGACGAATACGCAGCGCGTCAGTATTTAAACTGTTCTGTCCATCGTCCTTCGAACGGCCTTTCTTGTACAATTTCGTTTTAACTTTCTTCTTGAACTCGTCCTGAAATAACAAGAAAATCTTGTATACTATACCAAAATCGGGCACTTGTCGGAACAAATTCCGCAGTGCCATAATTATTTGATGCGTACATAGTCTGGGCTATGAAAAATAGTATTTACCAGTAAACGTTCGTGGTTGGGTATGAAACCGCAGTGTACTAATCCGCTGAGGACTTTACCCGCGTGCTTCCGAACTTCCACACGATCGTCTTCTAACAAACGTAAAACCGTCGCTTCGACAAACTCGACCCACGAAGGATTGCTCAGAAATATGCCCATGTTATAGAATACCCAGGCTTGAATAAACTCCAACGAGGAATACCTCGTCCACCAAGACGCGTGCCTCGACATTTTATCCATCGCTTCTATGGCTATCGGCATCGAGGATGGGAGCGTGAATGCTTGCGTGTAAATCGTCAAAGCGGTCCTACATAGCTTTCTCACTTCGTCGTCCGCTTCATAGTTTTCCATCTGGTATATAATTGGAAATACCTGATAGAGCTCCGGTGGCAAACCGTACCAAACGCTACTCATGTGTACGACCCATTTGCAAACCGTCTTCAGCAGTCGAATCGCCTTCTCCTTTTCCTCCTCATTCATCCCCGGTGAACTTAGACCGTTGACCTCGTTGCTTCCGACAGACGCATGCACGACTTCCACGTTGTTGCTAATTTTCGCCGCTTTTTCGTTGACGAGAGGCTGCAGCTTCGGTATTATTTTATCGATGAATTCTTGTACCCGCGGCATCAACGGATTGCTCGCGGTGTGAATATTCGTCATGCTCGAATTGAATACGATTACTAAACAGGTACTCAGTCGTTCCCTTACGTTCTCGAACGGGTTTGCAAATAATCTGTCTTCGATATGCTTCAGCAGTCGCTGCAGCAATTCCAGAACTCGCCACGCATAAATACCGAGAACCGCTTGCAGGATTAATAAACGCCCGCATTCGTTGAAAGATGTTTCCAACTCGTTGACGCGAATCTCTTCCATCAGACATTCAAGCAACCAGTGGTGCCTGTTCGGATTTCTGTTCACCTGAGCATCAGAGAAACAACGAACCCAATATCCAATTGTCTCCGGTGTCATCTTCGCCAAGGCAAGCCTTACAATCGGTAGCAGAGAATCCCACATTTCGCGGACCATATCGAATGGCCAATGTTTCGAACCCCTGATGATCCCACAGATCAGTTCCGCCGCGCACCTATGGGTACTCTCTTGTTTGTCCATCACAAGCTTCTCCAAGTGCGGTAAAAAATGTTTTAGGAACACGATACCGTGATTCCGGAACAGATTCTTGAAGAGCTGACGCCTAGAAATGCTGAATTTGTTCAAATCTTTTTTCATTTCTAGACCGTAATATTTGATGAGCTTCTCGATGTTTTGCTCGTCGTTGAAAAACGCTTCGATCTCCTTCTCCTGATCCGTCATATCTCGGTTCGGATCGAAACTCGGTTGCTGAGATGAAGGCGCGTAAATTTCAATTTTCTTCGGCCAGACGAAATAGCCCACGTGCGGTTGATGTACGAATCTGGGTTCGTCCCATTGTTCCGCAGTTAAAGGCCGGGTTTTGGAATTATATTGAAGCCAATTATTGTCTGGTCTGGGCCCCAGCATATTCTTGACCAATCGCTCCTCCGGCGGTACGTTGTTTCCTATCGACGGTGGATCGATAGTTATCTTCGAATTAAAAAATCAATTTTCCAGTTAACTCAGTGCCGATGAGAAAACAAATTGTTTCGTTAAATTACCTTACCTTCGGATGTTTCCTTTTTTGTTGTTCCAAAATATTTATGACTACCCGCAAAGCGACCTGTCTCTCGTTCACAGACTCGTGTATTAACGTTCCTAGAGAGTAGCGAACCACCTGCGGTGAATAGATTTGTTCCGGATGTACCATGTATTCAATAAAATCTATTGCCATTAAGCTGCGCCGCCAATGTAAATTCTCTGTCAAAAGCACGTTCAGCAGATCGTTTATCAAGCCGTTGTAAGACGCCAAATTATTCTCGTTTAACTGTTGCGTGACTACGAATCTTTCCCTACATGATTTCTCGTCGGGCTTCAACAAACTCAATTGCGGATCGGTTCCCATTAAGGCGGCTGCAAGTTCGAAACACGAATTTGGTATTTCGTGCTTAATAGGTACCGTTGCGAGCTCCGACGCTATATGCCCAACTATTTTGTCTTTCAAGCGTATTATAGACAGTTTTTCAGACGGTTTAGAATTTACCATAGCCGACAATAAACTTCTCATCGTAGACCAATCGTCTTTCGCGACAACTTGATGAACTATAAGACTCAAAAGAATGCTCAGACCTCCCTAGACGAAAAAAATTACAGTAATTAGCGAGAAGTCTTATTAAAAGTAAATCATTCATTGGTGGCTATGCGTTTGTACCTCATAAGCGTCCTCGTCTGTTTCCGGATCCAGTTTTAGCAAATCGCATAACTTTGGCACAACGATTTTCCAAGAATATGGCAACTGCTGAAAGATCATAACGAGAATGCCCTTAATGTTAGCTCCCAGGCTAGCAGCTGATCTTCTAGTAATCAATGATACGAATTTTAAGATTATCTCTTTATGGGTTTCGTTCAAAGGCTTGACTCGTGAACATAAACGCATTATTTGTTGACCTTCGGCGTGTTGCAACACGAAACACGCCATAACGCCCTTTTCTCTTGTCAACATATTCTTCATCCTTTTTTGAAAATTCTCTACATTTTTGTGCCTCATTCGGGCGAATTCAATGTAATCGCATTCGGAAAAAAGGGAGCACCAAACCTGAAACATTTGTGTCGTTCTTCATTTTTGTTCGACGGTCATGGTAACGATTATTTGAGTAGACTGCGTACGTTTGTTAGAGAGACCAAACATTTTGTATCGGCTTCCACATTTTCGAGAATCACGTCGTGCAATCTACTCGCAAGCGATTGGATATACTGCTTTACGTGACCACCGTCGGGCATCCGAATCTCTTCTTCAATGCCGAGCGTTGGCTTGAAAGCTGTATTTTCTATCGACGATTCCATTAAATTTAATGGTTTCCCTTCCCACACGGGTAAAAGCGGATCGCAACCTTCGATGACGCTACGCATGATGTTTATGCTAGCCAGTAACTCATCCCTAGTCAACGTAGTCGAATCTTGGCAATACGCTTCTAATTTCTGTAGCTGGGGCATTAAGTATTCACGAAACAACTGATTTATAACAACCATCTCCTCCTTGCCGGGTTTATACCACTTAACTTTTATATCGTCGATACTCAGGACCTGGCCCCAGTATTTCATATCAACAGTAGTCGTAAATTCGTACGGCATCATAGTGCATAGAGAACGGAAGATTGCACTTAGTAATTTACAAGTTAAGTTGTTTCCTTCCATCGATTTTAACTTGACAACATGGTCGAGAATTAATAGTAATGAGTTGATATGTGGTAATAAATTGTTCCCCGTCGTATCAACAACTCCTGACAGAAGCAGTAGCGCGTGCAGCAGGCGAGGATCCAAATGCTCCTCGTTAACGATATCTTGGTTCTCGTTGACAATAGCTACAATCGTTTGACCAAGTACTGGTAGCAACACCTGTAACGTTCGTTTCCCATCGACTCTGGCGAACACTTGGCACAAGGTGACCGCCAGTTGTCCGGCAACTCTTATCTCGAGCGTCCGTTCGAGTATATACGTGCGCAGTTTATACAACGCGTTTTCAAGTATATTCTCGTTCACTTGCGTCAACAGGACTCTGCATACGTGGTACAGTACGACCTCTGCGAACTTTTCTAATTTACTCTTCACGCCTCCCGCAGAATTTTCAAGTCTGACAAATTCCAATGCGCTATTATCTATGAAATAGAATATCTTGTCGAGGAACTGCAATACGAATTCCTCGAAGCCTGACACTATGTCGTAATCCGTTCTCTCCTCTTCGCTTATCTCTGTGATCGGCTTGGAAGTGTCCACGATGGGTATCAGGCAAGCGCAAATCGAGATCAATTGAATTGTGAGGAAACACTTATCAGGAGTGTTTGGATCAATGCTGGGTAAAACTAAGGAGAGTAATGATATGATATGTGTCGGTCCTTCCGCAAAACAATACTCTACAAAAAAAGAAATGGTTATAGTAAAATTTTGGCTGAATCTTATCGTTAATTCAATTTTTAAGTAAATTCCCTTAATAGTTAACAAGATGTTAACAAAAGCTAAAACCGCCATAAATTAATAGCCTAAAATCTAAACATTAGTAATCTATTTTTGTTATGAATTAGTAAAATTTCGTTTGTCAGTAAAATGTAGGTCATTCCATTTCAAGAAACAGAATTGACCTCCAAATCTTCTAAACGCTAAGAAATTGTGTACATCACGAGATGTCCTTCTTGATACCATATAGCCTTTGTTTTTTTTTTTTATAACGGATAATTTAGAAGTTATTCAAGCTTGTTAATTTAGGTGCCTCGCCCTGTATACGACGAATGAAACATACCCGAATTCTCGATTCTAGATCCTCTTGCAAGCGGCCTGGCTATGGCTTGCATAATATTCAACGTCGCGTACAACTTGTGCGACTCCGCCTTAAGGGCATCTGGTGTAGAAGCCACTCGATCCAACACATACGGAACAACCAAATTTGGTCTGATAATAGCGATATTCTGTAAGGTTTGGGTAGCGTCAAGAAGGCTTGTCTTGTTAAATGCCGCTACCATAGTCACTGGCAGCATGCATTTAACGAAAGCATCGACATCGCTCTCGGTCAATTTGTATTCATCTGGAACAGGCGTTTCCCAAGTCGGCTCGGCGTAGCGTTCCCTGCAATACGAATGAAATTACATGAGCGCACGCCATTACATGATATGACAAATTACGATCGATTCGTACTTATAGAGCCGCGTGATGAAATGATGCGAGAGGTTCATAAGAATCCGCTTTAACTTTACCACCCAGCTGCCATTGTTTGCAGGCTGAAAATATGTCTCTATCGTTCTCAAAAATTTTTCAAGATGCATTTGAGCGCTTGAGTTATGACCCTAAAAACGGTTGAAAACTCGTGAGATATTATTTCAGTTGGATGTATTTATGTTTGCTTACCAAAACTGATACTATCCACAATGCCATTGACGACTCGTCCACATCGTCAGGTTTATGCACTTGTAGTTTATTGTAAGAGACTGGTAGTCTTAAGGATCTTATAAGTCTGGTGAACATCAATGGAATGTGAGGTTCCCAGTTAATATAACCGATGTTGTTCGAAGCTAACTCTGCCATTACTTCTATGAAATCATCGTTACTCTTGATCCCATTTTGACAAAGTACCCTTAGTTGCATAAATTCCTCAAACCATAGCTCATGTCCAATGGAATGGTGTTCAGGAGGTAATTGCACCGGTAAAAAGCATTTTAACACCTCCATCTTAGGAGCCAAGGTCATGCCACGGACAAAGCATAATAAATTCGGTTTCAGTTCATCTAATATCTCCTGTGTTGCGCTTACCTATTGTAAGAAATTAAATAATGTTGGGAGGGACTAAATAATAAATATTTTATAAAATATTTCAATAAATTAATCGAGGAAAATCGTTCGCTTACAGGAAAATAAGTTTTTGCACAAAGAATAAGCATCTCTAGACCCTCGTCATAATCAATGGGATAACGGTACATCTTTCGAAGAACGTCTTCATTTTCGGCCATACGAGCAGCGATATTGTAAAGAGGCCTCCAGGGTAGTTCCAATTCACTAGGAGATATCAATTTCTTCTTCCTACAAGAACAGCAAGTTGTGAATGATTATATATAAAGAGATAGAGATCTAAACGATTAAAAAAAATTATGACATCAGCAAAATGTTGGACATTACCACAGTATGGGAGATGATTACTCAGCAACAAATTATTGTAGGACGGATTTTTCCTTTAAATGAAAACTTGAAATCTATGAAATGAATACCTTTTGAAGTAAAAATTAAAAATCTCTGAATGGAATTTTAAAGCAGAGGTCAAGCTTTAATTTAAACGGAATGTCATTGTCTTAGAATAATTTGCTGAGTAATTATCTTCTAAGACAATGAATTTTTGATACAACTTCTATGATGCTACAATTCTTTCAAGTAGTATATTCACGAGTAATTGAAACTCACTTTAGTAATCGAATTAGGACATAAAGAGCTATGACTGTTGTTTCAGATGGTATCTCTGTGCCGGTCACCAGCTCGTATAACAGCTTTATAAACAAGATATGTTCCTCTTTGGAAAATACAAACCCGTATATTTTTATGTAACTGCAAAGAAAATAATCATTTTAACCAGTGAACAATAAACAGCATAAAAACATGTACTCACTGGCTCAGATTGTTGAGCCATATAGAGCAGCCTGGCAATGGTTCATTAAATAATATAGCTCTCCCTAAGTTCGTCTTGATCTCGGCTAACAAATCTTTCGCCTCCTGCGGTAAACCATCCGCGTACGGCAATAATCTGTAGCTTTTAAATTTATTGAATCGAAGATAATCGATCCGATTGGGCAGGTAAGACGCACGATTTATGATATCCGTGTTCAGTGCCATTATAACTGTCTCACTGTCTTCGAGACGAACAGATGAAACAGACACGGCGTACTAACGAAACTGGTGCAAAATCATGTGTAATATATTGAGTCAGCAACAACTTGCGCTTTCTTCTCCTTCTTTTTTATCGAGTCACTATTTGTTTTGCATTTTAGGTAGCCATATTTCTAGACATGTTTTTATACAACAAAGTTACTATAAATGACTAGAGAAATATCGATCGAGGTTCACGTAAAAAATCGTTTTTATTGACGACCTGGTTATTCAATTATTTCTCTCGTCGCGAGCTAAACGTTCTAGACTTACAAAGTAAAAAGAGATCATTTTCGTGATAAGTTTCATTCCCGACTTGGAATTTTAATTATATCAATCATAATCGACAATAGATCTTAATGAAACTTCGGGAACGTTTAGAGGGGACCTTTTTGACCATGCCACTATAGTTATGTCAAAATCGGTACGTCAAAAACCGAGATATTTGCATTTTTTTTCTAAATCGTCTCGTGTAGTGTCTGGCATTTGAACTCGTGGCGCCATCTAGCGGACTGGAGTAGCGAACTAAGCGTTCTTGTGTACGAATTAAAAATAAATACTTTTCCTGACAAGTTTCAGAGTCCCGATTTGGATTTTTATTTATTACAACCATAATCGTTAACATATCCTAATGAAACTTAGGGGACATTTAGAGAGACCCTATTCGAACATGCCTCTAAAGTTTTGTCAAAATCGGTACGTCAAAAACCGAGATATTTGCATTTTTTTCTAAATCGTCTCCTGCAGTGTCTGGCATTTGAACCTGTGGCGCCATCTAGCGGAATGGAGACCGAACTAAGCGTTTTAGATACAACGAGACGATTTAGAAAAAAATGCATATATCTCGGCTTTTGACGTACCGATTTCGACAAAACTATAGAGACATATTCAGAACGGGCCCCTCTAAACGCTCCCGAAGTTTCATTAAGATCTGTTGTCGATTATGGTTGATATAATTAAAATTCCAAGTTGAGATTCCGAAACTTGTCAGGAAAAGTATTTGTTTTTAATGCGTACATCAAAACGCTTAGTTCGCTACTCCAGTCCGCTAGATGGCGCCACAAGTTTAGAGATACTATCTCTCCTCGGTGGAAACAGTCATTCTGTGGGATTTCATGAATCTACCTTGCCGGTTTGGTCCCCCTTGGGCCCTTTTTTGGGGCCGCGCTTTAACACAGGCGCTGCCACTCTTTAGTAATCTCTCCTCGGTGTCACACCTTCGTTACTGTTGATAGCCTACTAACAATAAGATACAATTGCATAGAGCTAGGTTTGGATTTCTGGATCGCGCGCATACGCGTATACGTATGTCTGTCACAAATTATATATCATCGTTTCCTTCGATCGGATATCATTTTCCTAGCTATGCGATCATTCGATATCACGATCGTTATGTCGACAGATACGACATCAACGCTTCGGAGATCGAGTTCATCTTCGGACATGCATAGCCGTATAGCAAGTGTAGCGCGTTATTTTCATGTCACACGTTAGTGTCTGTGAATGCACTGGTATCAGTACAGTGACAGTGACTGGTATGTATGTATATCAAATATATATATATATATACACGATAGTTTCGCATGCACGAGTAACTCTTGTGGTAATTAAAAATGAGTGTTGATTATAAACAAATCAAAGTGCAATAACACACTGTGGTCTCTGGTGTATTAAGTACTACATGTGTAGTATATTCATAACGGATCGTGTAAAAATAGTCGAATGGCAGTGGAAGTATCTGATCTCGAAACTATGGATTTTCATTATAATCCTGAATGGTTATCTCAGTATTCAAAGTTTTGTAATTGCGATTCGGAGAATTGTCGTTGCGGAGAAGAAAACGGTACAACTCGTGCGCGATGATAGAACGTGATTCGCGTCCAGTTCATTGAGACGGTAAAAATACTGACCGATAATTCGTTTGATCGCACGATCTTTGCAGAGCACGAATGGACATGGGACGAGAAGAACTCTCTGTACACGAAGTTGTCAGAGAACAATTTGCAAGTGGAATTCCACAACGGGTACAGTTACGGTACGGCAGCTGTGAGAGGTAGCAAGATGTTGGAAAAAGGGCGGCATCACTATTGGGAAGTCAAGATGCTTACTTTTATTTATGGAACAGACGTTGTAAGTTCTCGACGAAAATGAAAACTAAAATACGTGACGATCCGCGTTCATCTGGTTCGAGAGAACCACTGTTTTTATTATCAATAAGACATTTTCAGATGGTCGGCGTCGGAACGAATAAAGTGGATTTAAATAGTACAAAACACGTCTTTTGTTCCTTTCTTGGACTGGACGAAGAATCTTTCGGCTATTCGTACAAAGGATATATACAACACGGGGGTGAGAAACGCAACTATGGCCCTTCCTTTGGACAAGGCAGTTTGGTAGGTGTGCACTTGGACACATGGAGGGGTACTCTAGAATTTTTCTTAAACAGGAAACCACTTGGTGAGCTTGTAATTCTCATTATTTTCTACTCGTTCTGTCTTTGTAACTTTGTTTGTCGTCCAGGTATAGCTTTTACTGGATTAAGAGACATCGCGCTATACCCAATAGTAGGTTCCACAGCTGCTCAAAGTAAGATGAGACTGACGCACAGTTGTTCTGCACCGGTGTCTTTGCAATTGGATTGTCTCTCAGTATTAAAGTCTTCCCACCGAGCATATTTATCAGCAAGGTTCCCCGGATTGCGACACCTTACTCAAAGCATTTTTGCAGATATTTTAAAGACTGACGAAAGTGAGTAAAACCATTGTTCCAAGCAACTGTTCGCACAGCGTAATTTGGGATTCAAGCGCGATTTTTTGCAGGCGACGACGACGATGACTGCGGTGGTAGCAATGAAAAAGATGAATTTAAATTTCAAAGGGACTATATGATTTTCGATGAGTTCGACTTTGCTTTAGTAGGTGTCAGTAGAAAAAAAAAGAGAAAGTGTACGTCTGATGATTACGCCGTAGCTACGACGAACATAACGCTAAATAGTCTATAAAACTTGCGCTCTCGATATAAATTAACGTCTCGATGTATAACCCGGGTGAAAGTTTTGTACACCTTCCACCGTGGATTTGTAATATATTGTATATATATACATACAGTGATTAAAGAATTGTTATCCAGTAAAAATAATGTTGTCGTCAAAAGATCTGTTTACATCTCGTCTTCCAAAAATTAGACTCGTCTATTATCGCTATCTATTTACATACTTGTCAGTTTTATTACGTTTGCAGTTCAAAGTGGAAGTACCGGCGATTTCCACCGACGACTCGGCGTTTGCGTTAATTTTTGCACAGAAGACTATGGCCTGTGCCCAACCGGCCAGTGGTCCCCATAAACTGCGTAAGTGTTCGCTGACTTCCTTGTGAATTTTCGGCGTGACCGTCTTCTGTTGCTCTAAATGCGGCAAGTAATTTGCGCGTGCCACTTGGAAGATATGAGTATCTACGGGAATTGCTTCCAGATGCCCTAAAGACATCAAGCATACGCAGTCCGCGACCTTGGGACCAATTCCGGGAAGAGTTGCTAATCTCTCTCTAGCCATCGCGTACGACGCGCCGTTTCTCGTGTGTAAACTCGAGAGCCACGTTTTACCGCCAAGTTCCATCAACTTTTTTGCTGTTTTCGCTATGTACCCCGCGCGATATCCAAATTTTTCTTCCTTCAATTTTTCTTCCACGCTCTCCCCTGCCAATGCTTCAATGGACGGAAAGTCGTAATGATCGTTGCCCTCGACGGAACAAATTTTCTCGCCAAACAAGCTACATAATTTTTCTACCATTCCCGATATCCTAAAATTACATTACACGTGACCAAAGTACGCGATTATGAACTAAATACTCGCTCAAACCTTTTAATATTATTGTTGGAAGTGCAAATGAAAGAAAACACATTCTCGACAACGTCTTGATCCAATATCCTGACACCGTCCGTTTTATTTAACGATTTCGCGAAATGTGGATCCGACTCGGCCCATTCCCTGCAGAGATCCTCTAAGCGTACGTCTAATCTAAAGTATCGTTTTAAAATTTCGTCGCAATCCTTAGAATCTACCGACGGACCTTGCGCCACGTAATACACGTGTTCGTCGTCTTGTCTGAGAGTCCAAACGCAACCCTCGAACACTCCTCTGTATCCATCGTTGTGAGAAAACCATCTAAAGAACAAATGTCGTTCGACGTACACGTGTGCGTCGTACTCGACGTTNACCGGAGCCACCGGAGGTGACCGGGCTCCGCGATCAAATGCGAGGCTAGGATATTGGCCGACGTAGGAGAAAGAGAGAGAGAGAGTGAAGAGAGAGATTGGCGCGAAAAGAAAAATATGGTAGGAGAAAGGAGTAGCTGCGTGCTGCTACGTTCTACGGGTTGCGCGTGACAGGCGCACACGCATTCGAATTTAAAACGAGGAACAACGCGTAATCTATACGCGGATCCTTCACAAGGTTTTATTCACTGGATTTTTATCGTTATAATGCATCTTCCGTTGACGAAGACGACGGTATCGTGTTCCTATAATACATATTTACAATGATACATATACAATGCGAAGAGATACTCCGAGTTCAACTTATTGTTACTACGCGCAGCTACGCTTACGTGAAACTTCTGAACGGTAATAAGTATACGTTTCACAATTTCATTGTTTAAATACCTTTCACCTTATTCACGATCTGCATCTATCTTTCGGCAAATATAAACGTACGCACGTACGTACGTACATAAATGTACATAAATACAGACGTACGGAATATAAATGCGCGAACGTCCGATCGATGCGAATATACTCTATAGGTCTCAAGGTTCAAGGAAATTGAATTTTTAAAAAAACGTAGTCGGCGTCGCTCGTTAACGACACGACGAGGCTACCTCTCGTTATACCGATACTTTCTACGGTCTCCGTTCGACTCGAAAAATTACGCTACTCGTGCTATATGTACATCGTTCCTCGCATATTATCTACAGAATAATTTATTTGGCATTTTTTTCAGACGACGACGTCTACGCGTAGGTACGCACGGTAGAAACGATGCCCCGTCTGTTTCGAAAGATTTCGTTCGCCGCGTCGTCCGACGAACCGTAACGTCCCTGAGAATCGACGTCTCCAAAAGTGCGTCCTCTGAAAAAGCTCGTTCGGTCTAGTGATAAGGAACGTTGTCGCGGACGTGAGCCTGTTTGCGGTACTCGTGACGTTGACACTTGCCCGTCCAGGAGCGTTTCGCGCAGACCTTCCGCGGTTTCAAGACGAAACACTTGGTCCTCAGAACGTCGAAGAAGATCTTCCCGATGAAATTCGCCGACGCCGTCCCGGCCATCTTCAAACACGTGCGAAACCTGTAAAGAACGGAAATTCTTAGATTAAGTCGGGTTCGGCCACTGTTCCAAAAGTATCGTCGTTTCGTCCGATTGCACGTCGTTTGAAACGATCGCCGAGACGAACGCGATCGATCGTTTCAGACGGTAACGTTCAGTGGAAAACGTCCGGCAATGGTACGAGTACGACGATCGTCGACGGGAATCGGGATACCGTTCGTCGCAGGCACAGTGCATCATGCTCGAGATGCCCCAGTTGAACGCCCCGTAGCGCGTCTCGAACGCCGGGATGAAAAAGGGACACGCGGTGTCGTGTCTGCGGCAGCAGGCGTCCGCTTTCCCAAAACCGCCGAGGTTCGTGTACTTGGTCGCCCTGTGACCGCGCCCGCACCACTGCGTACCCGGGATCATCAGCAGATCCCTCCGAGAACGGGTCTTCCCGCTTCGTCTTCCTCCTTCCCGGCCGCTCGTACCGTTTCGCGCCAGATTCGAGTATCTCCTGCATCGAAAACATAAGTATGTTACACGTCTCCCGTTTCCGGAAGATCGAGTCGGGATTTTATACTCAATTGTGGNGCCCCGTCTGTTTCGAAAGATTTCGTTCGCCGCGTCGTCCGACGAACCGTAACGTCCCTGAGAATCGACGTCTCCAAAAGTGCGTCCTCTGAAAAAGCTCGTTCGGTCTAGTGATAAGGAACGTTGTCGCGGACGTGAGCCTGTTTGCGGTACTCGTGACGTTGACACTTGCCCGTCCAGGAGCGTTTCGCGCAGACCTTCCGCGGTTTCAAGACGAAACACTTGGTCCTCAGAACGTCGAAGAAGATCTTCCCGATGAAATTCGCCGACGCCGTCCCGGCCATCTTCAAACACGTGCGAAACCTGTAAAGAACGGAAATTCTTAGATTAAGTCGGGTTCGGCCACTGTTCCAAAAGTATCGTCGTTTCGTCCGATTGCACGTCGTTTGAAACGATCGCCGAGACGAACGCGATCGATCGTTTCAGACGGTAACGTTCAGTGGAAAACGTCCGGCAATGGTACGAGTACGACGATCGTCGACGGGAATCGGGATACCGTTCGTCGCAGGCACAGTGCATCATGCTCGAGATGCCCCAGTTGAACGCCCCGTAGCGCGTCTCGAACGCCGGGATGAAAAAGGGACACGCGGTGTCGTGTCTGCGGCAGCAGGCGTCCGCTTTCCCAAAACCGCCGAGGTTCGTGTACTTGGTCGCCCTGTGACCGCGCCCGCACCACTGCGTACCCGGGATCATCAGCAGATCCCTCCGAGAACGGGTCTTCCCGCTTCGTCTTCCTCCTTCCCGGCCGCTCGTACCGTTTCGCGCCAGACTCGAGTATCTCCTGTATCGAAAACATAAGTACGTTATACGTCTCCCGTTTCCGGAAGATCGAGTCGGGATTTTATACTCAATTGTGGAGTACCTTCGTCGGTGTTGCGCGATCAGCTGACTCCTTGCTCTGTTCCTCGCGCCGTTGCATCGACGACGCAGCTCGGACGTGGATGAAAGCCAGGAAAGGTCCCGCGGAATCCCCGACGCGTTTTCCCGGACTTCGTAGAATGGTTCGACGGACGACGCGCACGGTGGCTCGTCGCCGAGGTCCTCCTCCGCGCAGCCCGTCAACGTGCGACCCTCGTATATCAATTGTAAACTTCTGCCCGTCCCTTCCGGCCAGATTTGCCTCAACGTCACGTCGGTGTCTCTACAATAGACATTTAGATCGCGCGGGGTAGATGATCGTCAGACGAATTTAATTTTCGTCGAAGTCAGACGCTCGAAGCAGCGGTCGTTCGGTCGTTCGAAGAAAAACTTATAGTGCGTGACGCGAAACGCACGCGTCCAATCGCGATCGACGGTCGAAAGTCTCGCGCGTCGCATAATCGTTGAATTCCGAAATCGGGAGAGGTACCCTTTAAAATCTTCGAACACGGATCGGCCGATCAAAAATTGATGCGGCGAATGCGGTGAATCATGAGAAAACGGGCAAGCCGCGCGGGCGGGCGCTTTTCTCGTTTCGGCAAAAGAGCTTTCACCGATTTAAGTGGAAGGTGACGTTTCGCGGTCGTGGAACTCCCGGTATCCTCGTGAGAGCATCCGCAGATGAGTCGCGACTGCCGGCACCGTTCCCGAGGTTCGATCTCTCGCTTCCGCCTAATCCTCGCTCGCGCGACTCGCCGCTTTTCGGCTCAGGACCCCGGTGCGGTCGGCTCGGCGGTCACCGCGACGCGACAAATCGTTTCTCGACTTTTAGAAAAATTCGACAGAACCTACAGGATCCCGAGTCGCTTCGAATAGTAGACTAGAACGTCGTCGATCGCCGGATTGGAAAGTTGAAACGACGCGTGGCGTATCGTCGACGGAAAGAAGTCGCGAACGACTGACTCTCCATTGAACGCGGCGATGACGGTGCGACTCCGTTACTCCGGCTGACAAGACCGCGCTAAGCGAATGGTCGTTATCGGCCGGCCTGTGTAAAAACGACAGGCTCGTCCGAAGCGGTAACCGCGACGTTAAATGCGCGTATACGTAGATAGTCAGCCAGTCTTCCAGTGCGCGGGTATGCGCACATCGGAAATGCTGAAAGGAGGCATTGTTTCTCTCTTTGCTGACGCGGCGACTTCACCGGCCGGCCGATCGGAGGGTTGCACCCGCGGACGTTCTCTCTCTCTCGGAGAGATTTCCCGTCCGAAGGAAATGTTATTTCAGACCGCGAGGACGGCGTTTGGTCGCATCGAAAAAACGATCGGTTCGGAAAAAGGAATTCTAAGCTGCACGTGTTAGTCTTGACCCGACGGGTCGATTTATACGCGGCGCGTACGACGATGCGGTCTCGCTTTCGCGTCTGTTACGCGTCACGGCCGCGGTACGTTTTTACCTATCGTCGTCTGCTAGTGATCAAACGTCGAAACGGGTCGAAGACGGGAACAAGTTCGTTTACCCCCAATGAACGATGGTCTCTTTGGCGCAAATCCCAGGTAACCGGTAGGTCCGCTCGAGTTGGTCGTCCTGCAGAACTCTGGTCACTGAAATACCGCGGGTGGACGCGGACTCGGCGGAGCCGAACGAGGGCGACTGGTCGGACCGTTGGCGAACGGCACCGGTGTCCGGCAGCATCAGTAGCAACCCCAACGCCAGCAGCATCGGATACCGGACCCGAACGATTCGCCTTCCTTCCCTGGGCACACGAGATATTTATTGCCTCGTTAAACGATCTGCGAGATGCCCGTCAGCGAATTAGATTTCGTTCCGTTCCGTCCTTGTATTCGCGTTGCGTCTCCGGTGGTTAAATGAATCTTTCTATTCTACTGGTTCTCCGGTTTGCGTCGCCGACCTGACGATTCTCGATAGTCGACAAATGCGATCGTCGAATACCTGGCAACGGAACGTCAAACTCGTCGCGGTGTAACGGAAGCGTCGATCTCTGGCATTTCGTTCCGATTAAAAAAAAATTAAATACACCGCGGTGGGTCCGACGGGCCGATACCACCCGCGACGTTTACTCCTTTCGCGGGGAACCGTTTGGCATTTCGCCATCGGACGTTCGATCATCTACTTTTCATCGGAGAGACGGAAAGGATTCGCTCCACCGCACCCTGGCTTTTACACGATTAGCGCGTACGGCGTCTACAAAAATGTACGCGGCTCGCGAACGTTCGCGAACAAAGTCGTCTCTCATCTTTTTTAGCGCGAAAGAAAAATAAAGTGAATCGCTGCGCGGACGGGTGCGTGTTCTGCCGGGAACGCATTTATTTTCGTTTCGGATCTCGAAACGGTATCGAAAGTAAAAAATAACGCGTTTAATCGCAGCGCAGTTTTCAGTCAGAAATTACGTGGACGTTACATTATCGTTATCACGGTTGCAATGCAAAAGGATAAAGAGATAAGAAAGACGCGTAAGCCGGTCAGTATTTAGATATCTCGTCGTCCGACCGGACTTCGGGTTAATCGGTCGTCGACGATTTATCGTATCCCGAGATACGACGGATCGCGAAACGTTTCGCAATTTCTGCGATCTATCGCCGAACGCGGTGAGAGGATTTTAGTCGCAGAAATACCTTGGTAGCGCGTTCATCTGCGCGATCCACGGGAGAGGAGCTGACGGTTCTCGGTGCAGCGGCAGCGGCGGCGACGGTTCAAATTTTTCCGTAGATCGCGTATTTTCGCGAACCGCGACGAGCCTCTTCGAGAAACGCGCACTCGTTCATTGTCAAAGACGTTATCACTCGGCGAGGGTCATGAGGCACCCGATTACTATCGCTCGGCCGTCGATCGCGAACTGCGCTGTCTCCGAAGCGAAATTCAATTCCAACTTTCTCTCTTCCGAGCGAACTCCTCCGTCGCCGAATTTACCTACGACGGCGCGGGGGAGGAAAAGGAGAGAGAAACTAAGTGGACGAGGTTTCGGAAAATCGAGCCACGTGACCAACAGTTTTCGCGCTCTTTTCTCTCCACACCGGGATCGAACGTGCGTCCGTCCGTGCGTGCGTGCGTGCGTCCGTGTGCCCGTATGTGTCCGTTCCGCGTCTTCGCTCGGCTCATAGACACCTCGTGGAGGCGATCGGCCGTAGTAACTGGCGCGCTACGCTCGCGACTCTCCCTTAAATACCGGCGAGAGAGTTTCTGGTGGTTGTCCAGTTCACCTACACCACCACCTATTCCGTCACTTACGTCTCTCCTTCTCTGCCGCTTCTCCCTTCGGCTCGTTTCCCCGTCCGCACGCCCACCACTGCTCGGATGCCACCCGAGTCTCTCTCTCTCTCTCTTTCTCTCTCCCCCTCTCGCGTTCTCTTTCTCTGTCTCTCCTTTTGCCACCGACGAGAGCACCCGTCTCTGCCAAATCCAATCCGGCCCACTCGCCCCGAGATCTAATCCTCGTTCTCTCTCTCCCTCTTCGTCTCTCTCTCTTTCGTCTCCCTCTCTCTCGCTCCCCTTTGTCTTTTCCACCCACCCTTCCCTTTTTTCGTCTTTCTCTTCGTCTCTGAATTCCGCGCGCACACACACCTTCCTCCCTTTCTTTTTCCCTCATTTCTCTTTCTCCTTTCTCTTTCCACCCCTTCTTTCGTCTTTGGACCGCGCGCCAATCTCCCCACCCGCACCCTCTCGGCTCTCGCGGTTTCTTTGTCCTTCTCTCGACGGAGTCGCCGCTTTTTTTTACACCCTGATCCTTCTATCGTCTAGCTGGGCGACTCGCGGGCGAGCGCGACTTTGGTAAATGCCGGTGCATCCATCACCGGCAGTCACCGTGAGCCAACGGTTCCGATTCTCGGTGTCGCCGATCGTCGCCCCGAACCTTCCCCACGCGGTTTCGTAGGATAGAAACGAAGCTTCTTTTCAATTTGCAAACGGCTCGTTTGCTCCGGAGGGGTTTCGACGGTCGAAATTATTTCGTCAACGACCAAATGGTCCGTATACCTTTATCATCACTGCCACTCGTCGAGACGAACGTCTACGGAGCGTAGATCGTCCGTAGATTCATGAATTCCTGTCGTCGTACGATCGGCGCGAGAGAGGACGTTCGCGAGGAGAATTCGCGTGTGAGATTCGCGAGCGAAAGTATCGTCCGGCATTCGAATCGAGGCGCATNCGAGCCAACGGTTCCGATTCTCGGTGTCGCCGATCGTCGCCCCGAATCTTCCCCCGCGGTTTCGTAGGACGGAAACGAAACTTCTTTTCAATTTGCAAACGGCTCGTTTGCTCCGGAGGGGTTTCGACGGTCGAAATTATTTCGTCGACGACCAAATGGTCCGTATACCTTTATCGTCACTGCCACTCGTCGAGACGAACGTCTACGAAGCGTAGATCGTCCGTAGATTCATGAATTCCAGTCGTCGTACGATCGGCGCGAGAGAGAGGACGTTCGCGAGGAGAATTCGCATGTGAGATTCGCGAGCGAAAGTATCGTCCGGCATTCGAATCGAGGCGCATCGACGGGTTCGGGTGGACGGCCGTCGAATGATCGACCGGGCAAATGGGACGCGCAAGGTCAGCGTTTGACCGACCACGAAATTTTTCGCGACGGGCGGATCGCGCGCGGCCGGCAGAACGGATCGTCAATAATAAATTATGCAAGTCGGTGCGACGAGAGCGGGTCCGCGTCATTGGCCGCGAGCCCCCGGAAGATCGCCGCGCGATTGGCGCCCGGCCAAAGGTCGTTTTTCGCGAGCGGTCCCGCGATAAACTTTCGCCCCTTTTCGAGGAGGGCATTGTCGCGCGAATTAGCGCGGCTTTTCAATTCTTCCGCCGCGCCGCACCTCTAGACGCCCATTGAGAATCCGTCGTCGGCCGCGTCTTCCTCAAATGGATCGCCTGACTACGCGCTACCGACGACGATTCCTTATTTCCACCTGTGCGCCGCGAATATTTCACGCGCAGCCGTTCCGGGGGAATATCGGTTCTCACGGCCCCCCCGCTTTCCATTACCGCGTTTATTCATAATGCAGAGACGACGCGAGCCACGTGCCACGTCCGTGCGTCGATTTTTTTGCTCGATGAGACGAAAAAGCGAGAAATTCGTCCGTCAAGGCTCGTTGTCCGATCGGTAACATGTAATAATCACGCGTACGCCACCGGGTACGCGACCGGTAGCGGAAAGACGAACGAGTGGTTCGTCCTTAACGGAGACTCGCGGCTCGGATGGACCTCTCGCTGAAACGCATCGGCAGGAGCGAAGCGTGGCCGGGCAGGCGAAGGACTTAAAGATTTATGCTCGTCCATCGGCAGCTGTCGAGTGGCCTCCTCGAGGAACGAGATCAACGCCGAGGAAATTAATTGGCGGGACGGAGAAGTGGCAGTGAAAAGCCTTCGGTGGTTTCCACCCATTGTACTCGTCGTGGTTATGACTCGGTGTCGTGGGGCAGGACTCTGAAAGGGAAAGGAGGAGGGCCGGCCGAGGTGAGAGCCCGTGAGCGAGTAGGTAGTTCTTGGGGCACTCGATTGTTCGACTCTCGAGGGTTCCCGGACGAACCGCCGTCTCCGCGTGCCTTCCACGCTTTCGAGTGCCATAAACGAGTCCCGAATGAAACTCGCCTCTGCCCGATTCCGAATTATTACCTCGTAAAATCCGTTCCGCGACGCCAGACTTCTGTTTCGACCGAACTTCCCGTCGACGCGTCGCTCCTTCGCGTTCGCGAGCCACGGGTTCATCAAACAATACGAATGAAACGTCGCTACAGTTCAAATAATGAAAATTCTACGTTCATTTCTAAGAATTCGAACTTTTGAATGGATCTGCCTTCGCGAGGCACGGGTTCGTCAGATAATACGAACACAACGTCGCTACATTTCAAACAATGAAAATTCTACATTCCTTTCTAAGAATTCGAATTTTTGAATGAATGCGGATTTTGAACGGATCCGCCTTTGCGTCCCGAACAGTCCTATACGTACCCGTGTCCGAAGAACGGTCCTCAGAGTCGTTTCGCTCTCCCACAGGAACGGTTTTTGTTGTTCGAACGGCGAAGAGCCCTCGAGCCCGAACGCGCGTGCACACATTGCTACGAGGAGCCATCGCAGGTCGACTCCCGCAGCCACTTGAAAAATCTCCGAAAAATATCTATTACCTCTCGTCACGCTACACCTGCACTCTCCCCTCCTCTTCATTCATGTCCCAAAATGTGCGAAGATCCAGAGTCGTTTTCGAGTTGAAACCGCATAGTTGACGCAAGTCGACAGGTTCCTCAAACGTCCGTGGGCCAAAGTTTGCCTCTTGCCGAGAAGAAAACGGTGACATCACTCCGGGCCTCCTCTTCCCCTCGTGGACGCGTTCGATCAGCCGTCTCGTAGTTTCCTCGCAAGATCCGCCGCTCTATAACTAACTTGCCATTATAGTGACTGAAGTGTAATTATCTCGCGATAGTTCGACCGCAAGATACTCCGGCTAACTAGAAGGCAATCGGTGGATATACTGGCCATGATCGAACTCCACCCTTCGCGACGCGTAATACCGCTCCGGCTTCGTTCTCTCCGCGATTTTTCGAGCCCCTATAGTCTTCGAGAACAAACGAAACGTCTCGGCGGAGACTCGCGTTTAATCCGGCTCCCCGATTTCGGCGAGAACGGATCCGAGATCGAACGACCATAATTGCGCTTTGTAACGGAGCCGAAGGGAAGAAAGAAGCGAGTCGTCGCGCCGATCGCTCGTCGGCCGGGCTCTTTCAAGAAGAGGTCGACGATCGTTCCCATCGAGGATCCCCGAACGGTCCCGGCTCTTTTTCTTCCCGAAAGCTAATTAATTTTTATAGCTCTAGCCGGCCTATACCTCGGTGCGCATTCCTCGCTCGGATTCTACGAGAGAATATTATTAGTGGACGAGCCCGTTCGCCCGTGTTTGCAGACTTTCTGTAGATCCTCTTTATTTGCGGATCGTCTCGCTGGCACCGCGCGGTCACCGGTCCTCTCGTCATTATTCAGATCCGACACATAATTCAACGGTTTCCACAATTTATAAATCCCTCCGCCTCGGGACGAGGGAAGACGGAGCGTTGCGAACCGTTTTATCAGAAGTCAGCCGGCGAGCGCGCGGCATTGTACTCCGACGACCCGCGACGACGTGCCGGTCTTCGAATCTCTTTTTACGAAGCGATGGCCACGGACGAGTCCGCATAAATATTCCTACGGGGAGTCGGCGAGGTACGTCCCATCGATTATGCATCGAGAGATGAGGCTCCGATCGTCTCGTAAAATTTACGATGCCCACACGACCTTTCGTCGGACTGGCTCCGTTCCACGCTGCCCCGTTTCGGGAAGAACGAGTCACTCGTCGTTCGTTCGGATCTTCGTCGTAATTGAGATCTGATTCGGACGATCGAACGCGCGCAAATCAGATGACGAGGACGAGATACGAACGGACGTCCCGGACGCGAGTCCGGTGACAATTTACAATTTCGATTCGTCGTACCCGCATACACGTGGCCCGTGCGTCAACAGGATCGGCGTCTTTTCGTCGACAAAGGTCGACTTTTTTTTCTTCTTTTTCCTGGTGGGCAAAGTTCTTCGAAATCTCTTCGAGCGGAAATCGGCGCGAAGCGCTTCTTTATAAGAATGTTCGCCGTTCGTCAGTGTTCCGTCGCGATCGACCGAGAGACCGGCGGCTACCCCTGGGAATTCCTCGCATCGTTCGGTAAACCGATTCTTCCAGCTATTTGCAAACGGAAAAACGACTCGGGTCGGTCTGTCCCGTTGGAGGAGAGTCGTTCGATCTCGAACTGACGGCGGCGTGCGTTCGGTCTCGCGACCGGTGGTTTAATTTCATTAAAGCGCGGCGTTCGCCGATGCACAGTCTTTTTCCGTTCGAGCGTGAACGAGTCGGTAAATTGTACAAGTTCTTATCGTCCGGGGAAGGCGCGTGCATCTATGAAAAAGAGAAATAGTCCGCGTAAAAGTTTATAACGTCCTTTGTGCGAGCGTCGCCCGTTACAAGGCAACGGTGCTTTGGTTAAGAGCCGGTAAAAGTCGAAATGAAGGAAGTTCTCCTCTGAATTCTATTTCCTTCGCCGGGCGGTTTCCACCGGCTCGCCTATCTCTTTCCGTTTCGTTTCTCCTCCTTCTCGGCCGGCCGCCTCCTCCGGCCGAAGACGTATAACCGTTTCCAGTAATAAATCAAGTCATTTTCACTCATAATTACCGGCGCGGTGATTCCGTTCGACCACGGATAAATCGTTTCTCTCGGTCGATCCGATCGGAGTCTACGCGAGCAAACGCAAACGTTCGAACGTATCGCTGCGATTGACGTTCGAAGGGAGGCGCGTCGTTAATAGTAATCCAGTAAACACAGACGTCTTTTTGGATGTCTTGAGACTATCTTTTTCAAGACGTCTCTATGAATTTCCTAAAGGCGCCCAAAATTAAATAACTAATTAATCTTACTTTTAAATCCTCTTTCATAATAAAATTAAAATTATTAAATCTTTTAGATGAATAGAAAATTATTATAATAATACTTTTTTAGTTGACTTTAGGAATATTATCCGTACGTGCTGGTGCTTTTAGGCATCTTAAAGCTTACTTTAGGAATTGCCCGAAGTCGTCCTTCATCTTTGGAAAGATCGTCTTCTAGAGAACTTTAAGAGCACTTTGTGTTTAATGGTAAACGATACGCGAGGTGCGAGACCGGCGACGAAACGGTTTACTCGTTGCGACGATCGGAAAGACGTACACTTCGTTCGCGAAATTCGTTCCCCCTTGGGGGTCGGTTCGAAGACCGAGGAGAAGAGAAGAGGTGGCGGTTCTCTCCTTGTGGTCGTCGTTCGCGACCCAGGCGATTCGGCGATTACGAGTTACGAGCCGGCTACACCCTTTCGCGGCTTGAACCACTCGTCGCGAACCCGGCCGGCGAGCGAGAGTGGCAAGTGTGCCGGGAATTATGCAATTATTGCGTTGCGCCCGACAATTGTCGCGGAAGACGGCGAGTGCCTGAACGGCCCGGTTAAGGGACCGAGAAACGGGGATTTCCTCGCCGATTCACTGCCACGAGTATCTGGCCTCGCGTTTCGCTCGCAGTTTTAATTGATCCCCCCGTTCTAAACGCCTGAGACGAGATCGCTCCCTCTCGTGGAACGTTCACTCTCACGGCGTTCCACGTTTTCTCTCGTATCGGTATTGGAAACGGTGCAAATCGCTTAGACGGTAAACGCACGAACTTGCTACTCGTCACGGGGAATTCGCTCGATCGGCGTTACGTCGTCGAACCCCAGAGATTTGTCGAGCCGTCGTTGAAAACTGTTCACGCGGGGCTGGCTTCCAGGAAGATACAATCCGATCGATTCACCGAAGAACGTCCCGCGCGTCCATCTATCCGATCATATTTGTTGTGCCCGCCGCGGGAAGAACGGAGAACGTTCGTTTCAAACAAGAGACCGAAGACTCCCCCGTTCAAAGACCGCTTATTACTGACCGACCACGTCTACGAAGGAACGAGAATCTCGTTCGTCCCGTCGTTTTACGGATATCGACTAAAAAACGGAGTAGACGCGGACGTGGGAAATCGTCGTGCTCGATTCATCGCCGTCGCCGGCCTGGTTCCCGTATTCCGGGGCCCGGAGCCCGTCGTTATCGGCGAGAGATCGAGCGAACAAAGAACAGGCGGCGGCTGCGAACTGCGGATCGGCATGGAGATTCCTCCCGGACGTATCCGGTTCGGTGAAAAAGGGCGTCATGCATGGCTCGCGCCAGGGCGTCGTCGTCCGTACCCCTCGCAGGACCCGGCGACGATCTTCACGGTCAATATAACGGACGTCGTAAAATCAATTAGTGGCGAATTGTGCCGCAGCCCGGATCGTGCACCGTGTACGCGGCTCGTAAAGTCCGCTCTTCTTCCCTGCGACCTCCTCGATCACCGGTTCCGCCCGGCGGCGATCGTTTTCTACAACGAGAAAACGGTGGTCTGACGATTATCAAAAATTGAAATATAGCACCGAAAAAATACTTGCTTTGAGTAATAAATACGTTCTTTCTGTATTTATTACAAATCTATATAGTAATAATAATTACTATCCACAGTTATTAATTTTTACTATCCCTGGTTAGTGATTTTTAATATTCAGTTTTTATATTTTCCTTATATTATTTCATATATAGATTAAAGATTTCATTATATAATTTGGTAATTTCCTTTGAGTTCAATAAGTAAAAATTATACTAAGCGTACAGACGAATTTCTCCTTAAAGTTTAGCAATCATTAATTGAATCCAAACATGTTTCAAGATTACTATTCAAATATAGTAATGTTTACTTAAATATACAATAAAGATTGCTAAAATGTTGTGGCTTCGTTTTTCTCAGTGTACCAAAACTACGTCCTCCTGCCCCGTATCGTGAACATCGCCGCTGCGCGCATCATAAATTCCTTACCCTCGGCCTCTGCCGGGGTGCGGATCGCGCACACTTTACGCGGCCCGGTCGAATTAACTTTTTTCACAACGCATTACCGCTGAATGTATAGGAAGAGCGATGGAGAGCGATCGAACGGACCGGATACAGGTCGATTGCCGACCGACGGCATTAGTCGGCCACGGGAGAGGACGAGGATCGGGACGGGATCTCGAGCTCAAAAGGAGGCGAGATGGGAACGAAGGAAAGTCATCTCTCGCGCGTTCTCTACCGCTCCGTCGCTATCTTTCGCTCCAATGGACAACGAGACAATGGAGTGACGTTTGCGAGACGCGATAGCAGTCGGATTAATTCTCGATCGATTCGAACAGGGAACCGTTTCTCCGCTCCCAGAAATTCGGAGTTCCCTTACTCATCTCCCGAAAGACGTGTGACCCGCCGCGTCGACCCGTTCTTCTATCGCGACGCGAACAGAGGGTCTCTCGTACACCAGTACAATTTCAATGTTCCCCGTTTCTCGCGACGCGACACAGAGATAGAGGAGAAACGGCGAGGAGGATCCTGTATCGCTTCCGAGGATCGAATTATCGTTATCATAACCATCTGCTCGCCACTTTTACGAGCTTAAAAGCTAACGCTGCCGATCGCCGGGAAGATCAAAGTAGGCCGATGGCTCTGTTCTCGAGGACGGAGAATCCAAACGCGAAAACAAACTCCCCTGGCGAATAGATTATTCGGGAGCGAGCAGCGGACCGATCGGCAAAGTGCTTCTGGGACCGCTCAGAATTTTATACGAAGGGGAACAAAGAGTTCCGCCTCGCGAGTCGGACTCGGTGCATCCTTCGGGGGTTCAAATATGCGATGCATCTGATGCGATCGTAGACGCGGATTGGAGATCAAAAGGTTCGCATCGTTCGACGAACCGTTCGACGTTCCTCCGACGAGACGGCACGCGTATCTACGCAGTCCTAATTCGTTCGACGCTTGTCGTCTATCTCTGAGACGCGTCGTTAATTCCCTCCCTCTCTCTCCGTCCCGGCGTCGTTTAGATGCGAGATTTTCATCGCGTCGGACTTCCGTCGGCTCGTGTAGAACACGCGACGTACCGTTCTCGGTACGAGTGAACGCGTGAATTGTCGTTACGCGAGTCGAATTCGGGGTGCCCCGAAAATCGATGAACTTCTGGCAGGTCTTACGACTAATCGTGATCGATGAGCCGGCGTGCAGCGGCACGTGACCTGTGATCTATCGCGTGGAAACGACCGATCTCGAAGCGCGATATATGGACGAGAAAACGTTTCGCCCTTTCGTCAGGCATCGCTCTTTTTTCTTCAACGCTTCGGCTCCAATTTTACCCCCATCGCTCGCTCCCTTGTTAACGAACCCCCTGCTGTCGGAGAAAAAATGACCGGATAAAATCTGTATTCGTTGCCGACCGATCTCGAGAATTAGGAGAATCGGGACAAGAATGCGGGGGAACTAATTGCTCCGTCGCTCGAAATACGCATACCGATGCATTCTGTTCCGGGGAGCCTATTGGCCGGATAGAAATCTCGAAATTATAGCTGGCCGTGTACGTGCGAACGCACACACGGAGAATCCCGGGGAGAGGGACGTTCGTTAGTCGTGGGAGCGTATCGATGGCCCTCATTAGGTGATCGTCTTTTAATTGAGCCGGCCCGAGAAAGACGCCGCCGATGAACAGCGATCGGCTCGCCCCACCGGTTCAACGGGTTCAACCGGCCTTCTAAATGAAAACTGACGCGGGACTCGTCGTCGACGCGTTCTAATCTCGCGCGCACGGCCGGGATAAATTCCTCCTTCGCGATCGGTGTCGATCGTTCGAATCGGCGACGCCTTTGCCGCTCTAAACAACGGCGACGCGTCAACAAATCGGTGCCGTTACGAGAAGAGCGTAAACGTTGCTCGTCGATTGCCCCCGTTACCTACTTCATTTGTTATTGTCGCGTGTCGTGCACGTGCATCGCGAACGACGGTCCTACAATTTTTCCGTTCAACAGAGTTAATTAACGGATCGAAAAGTAGACGGGGTCGTTTATTTACCCTGTCGCTCTGTCCCTTATCTTTTCGCTGCACGTTTGCTCCTTTGTTTCGGCGGGATCCTCTGTCTTGGACCTCTGTCCCGGCCGCGTCTAGGTATAGTCGCGCGATATCCGTTCGCTTTGACGTCGCTCACAGTCGCGCAATCAGTCCGTTCCGAACAGACCATCGTCGCCGGCCTTTAGATTCGCCACCGGTCCATCCGATGCATACCTTTGCATCGTTTCGTCTCACGTCGACGGGAACATCGTCAAAAATTACGTCGAAATCGCCGCTGTGCTTTGTCCCGGTCGGCGGCGTCCCCAGGGACGGGAGGAGGCGATCGAAAAGGCTGCGGAACGTAGCGAAGTATAATTGATACACAGAGATCGCGAGTGACCTACGCGGGGGTGGGGCCCCGCCGCCGTCGCGAGGGGATGGCGTACGAACGGTTGTTTGACGGCACCGCCGTCACGCCGAACCACGGTAAACCTGGTATCGCGTTCACGGTCCACTGCCTCGCGATTCGGGTCTCCACCCTGCTTCTACGCTGCCACCGGCTCGTAAAAAAAAGAAAGGGGAGGCGGCGGGGGCTGAGAGAGAGAGAGAGAGAGAGAAAGAGATGAACCGGCGGCGTTGGCCATCCGTAACCCCCTCGGCCGTCGGATTCGAACGGTATCGCGCCGCGAGACGCTTGCTTAACAGATGGTCAGGGGCGACGCGTTCGTCTTACAAATTGCGGTTCGAAACGTGCCACCCTGTCCCTCGGTTATCCGCGAGAATTTATTTCACTGAATTTATCATAGATTTTCCGATGCCGTCGAAAGGACTCCCGCACGCGTCGACGGGAGACTCGTTCGTTTCGGACGAGCGAGCGAGCCCGGCGAATGAACCGAGTCGCGCGTTCATCGCTTCCCAAGCGCTCGACCTCGCATGCCGATCGGCCGAGGCGAACGAGAACTGCCTTTTAACGGAACGAGATGAAATGCCTGTTTCTCGAAGCAATTGTAGACAATTCTCTTTGTGTGGAAGTCAAAGATCGTTCGATCGGTCTCGTGGACGCGCGACGTCGTTCGTGGATCGCCGCACGGAGTAAGCAACGACCGGGGCGGTGTGTACGGTAGGTGCGCGTGCAGACAGCTCGAGGCGGTGACCAGTTGACCGAGGGGTGAGCAAACTCTTTTCTGAAAGGCTCGAATGAGAAGCTGCGGGATCCACTGTGTCGTAAAAGAGGTCACGCCGTGCCGAAGCGCAGGTCCCTTTAATCATCTTGTCGCGCTGGTATAATCCGTGCAAATCGTTCGTAAAAATTCCACTCCCTTTCGACGCTCCCCGTCGACGATTCCGCGTACGTCATATCTCCTCCTCGGTGACCGTATTGGGAGTCGAACGGAGGAGAGCTGAACGCCCGAGGCGAAAAGTTGTTGCGACGCGTTACAAACGGCGCTTGCCGAATTAAGATTTCGATTCCGGTAATGGGCATTGGCATTTTGCCGAGTGGCGAACGCGAGCCATTAACGCGAGGATCGCTTATCAGTTGCTGAGTCCGCGTTATTGCGTCTACGATGACCAACCGAGCGGTAGCCGGCGATGATTCTGTCCCCGTGGCAAATAGATGCCCCCACGTCTCGTAACTCGCCAGATATACCCGTTTCGCTACACATGCAACGACGATCATGACGAACGACGAAAGTAATCGCGTCCGCGTTTGTACGTCCGTAATATTGACCCTTCGTCGATTCCGAAGCGTGACGGACGAGTATTTGCCGCGCAAAAATTCCCCTCTTCGCTACAAGCCGGTTTGCTCGATAAACGCATCGAACGAAAGCGCGAGAGGTTCGCGAGAGATCTAAAAAAATAGGATAAAATTAATTTGAATCGTGCGTACGTATGGGAAATACGCGACTGACTTCGTGCGATCGGAGTCCGCGCGCTCGTGATCAGAATCGAAACGAGGAATAAGTACCTCTCGTCTCTCGTAGTTGTTGCGCATTACGCGCGACANCATCGAACGAAAGCGCGAGAGGTTCGCGAGAGATCTAAAAAAATAGGATAAAATTAATTTGAATCGTGCGTACGTATGGGAAATACGCGACTGACTTCGTGCGATCGGAGTCCGCGCGCTCGTGATCAGAATCGAAACGAGGAATAAGTACCTCTCGTCTCTCGTAGTTGTTGCGCATTACGCGCGACAATGATGCACGACGAACGACCGAATGTTAATTAGCACTGATGAACGCCGATACTCGATCGACCTGCGCCTCTGGTCTCTGATCTTTCGACCGTCGAACGACTCGGTTATTCGTGCTTGCCGACGACGGCAAAGGACGAGACGAGGGTCGCTCGAGCGGAAAGTGAGGCGAGTGAGAAGAAGGTCGGTGTTCGTCGAAGAGAAGACTGGTGACGACGACAGATTCGTGAGCTGGAAACACCGAGGAGAGACCGTGGCTGTACTCGTGGGTGCGGGAACTGGTGGTAACTGGGAACGTGTTTTAAATACGGTGGAAGGAAATTGCGTCGGCGTCGCAGTGGTACCAGCACGAGAATACGGCAGATTCGATAACGGCGTGTCGCCGCGCGGCGCGCGGCGCGCGCGCTGCCGCCGCTGCTGCTCCCTCCAAAACTGTGCGTGTATTGGCAGCATTGTTTTTTGGTAGTTTACAAATAAAATGGCCGATATATGAGGCTATTTTGTATGGACAATAAAATATGTAATTCTGTAAAATTAATGACCACCGGCCGCTCGTGTACGTACGTGAAAGTATAGGTTCGGTGCCACGAAATAGGATAAAACGAGGTGTAGTGTGAGTGAGCGTGTGGGAGTGCCGTGAGACGAAGGTGGAGGTTGTCTTTCAAGACCCGTGGACGCCGCGGGCCCGAACGACCAAAACGAACGATCACTCACGGACTCTGATACATAGAAAAGTCGACCAACCCCCTTATTTTTGCATTGGCGCGCGGTGGCGCGGTGGCAAACGCACGAGAACGAGCGTAGATTAGAGGAACCTGGGTTTACACCGCACGGGCCCCCTCTGCCGCCTGCCGCGATTCCACGGGCGCTCTCGCCTCGCTTCCTGAGCACCGTCGTGTGTTCCCAAGTCTGGCGAGACAACGACACTTGGGAACACCGTGCGTCCGATGCTCCCCGCGTCACGAATGACAACAGACGCATGGCGTTAACCGCCTCGCCGTCTCCGTTTTATGCATTCTGAACGTTTTACATGGTTCGCCGACAGTGGTCGAAAGCTTGGACGTTAATGCCCGTACGCCGAGGCCCGTGGCGGCAAATATGAGTCCGAACTTTAAAACCCACAGCTGAGATACTGGAGTGTCACGGGTACGTTTACTTAGAACCTTTCAAAATATTTCCCTCCGACCAATTTGTTGTAGTGGAGAGAAGTGGTGCAGACGATGCATTGACAGAGACGGAGGGGCCTACGAGCAGTGCGTCCAGCCAGGCCAACCCCTCCGTGATCTCCCTGTCAAACATGTGCACCACTCCCGGCAATGTGGGCACAGGATTTGGATATACCTGGTCCTTTGGCGGGCCTGGATCGGAAACTAGAGAAAATGCACAGGGCGAACTCGCCACGAACATTAGTTACGCAGTGAACAATAATCAGGACCAAGGATCGAGTCAGAAGATACAGGTCGACATTAAACCTACTAAAGTTGCCAATAGTACGCATCGTAGACCAATGTTCACTATGAATGAAACTTGTCAACAGACCCCGACGACCCATCATACGGCCGGAGCTCATAATCAAACCCACGGCACGCACGTTCGTACCAAGAAACATCACGACGTTTTTTCGTTAACGTGCGACAAGGGCGGTTGCAACTGTGATGCGGCACATCCCGCGCCACCCTCTCTGTTTCCAAACACTTTAGTTTTTACCACAGCAGACAAACACGCCATGAGTAAGCATTTCATGACGCCGATTGGACCACTACAACTCACCGCAGAAGAGTGCAATGAAATCTTAATGAAGAGAGCGGCGGCTGCCTCGAACCAGGCCAACGTGAACAACGTGGCGACGAGCCAGACGGACGGCACCGCTCACTTCGGGCACGTCTTGACGCACGTCAATGCCACCCAGATCGAAACCAAGGTGAAACAAGACATGGGGAGCCAGGTCCGCGTGCCGAAAGAGAGGCCCTACTCCTGTTCGGAATGTGGCAAGTCGTTTCTCCTCAAGCATCACCTCACGACCCACGCGAGGGTGCACACGGGAGAACGGCCTCACGTTTGTGTTCACTGTGGCAAAAGTTTTGCACACAAACATTGTCTCCATACTCACCTGCTCCTCCATAGTGCCGACCGACCTTATCAATGTCGCGAATGTAAAAAGTCTTTTACCCTGAAACACCACCTCGTGACGCACACGCGCGTGCACACGAGAGACCGGCCGTTCATCTGTCAAGAATGCGGCAGATCGTTCCCCCTGAAACGTCATCTAGTGACGCATAGTAAGTTCCACTCCGGTGAGAGACCTTTCGTCTGCGAGGAATGCGGGGAATCTTTCTCCCAAAAGGATCACCTCACGATGCATTCGCGCTTCCACGGCAGTCTACATCCGTTCGTTTGTCATGACTGCGGGGCGACCTTCCAGAGAAAGTTCGAACTGGTGAACCACGGTCGTCTCCACGGGAGAGTCCCTCATTCCTGTACCGTCTGTGGGAAGGAATTTCTACAAAAGAGGACCCTGTTGGCGCACATGCGACTACACACGGGCGAGACGCCTTTCGCGTGTACCGTCTGCGGGGAAGCCTTCGCCAGGAAAACAGACCTGGTCACCCATTCTAAGATACACAACAACAACACGAGTACAGACACAGAGAAATCTCTCATGTGCAGGTAAGGGCAAGCGTCTTCACTGTTTCAACGATTTTAACGATGCCGCGACCGCGGCCAAGTTTTACATTTACGTTTGTCACTTCAGGGAATGCGGATTGGACTTCTCGAATCGAGAAGCCCTCACTTTACNTTTCACTGTTTAACGATGCCGCGACCGCGGCTAAGTTTTACATTTACGTTTGTCGCTTCAGGGAATGCGGATTGGACTTCTCGAATCGAGAAGCCCTCACTTTACACTTGAGGTTACATTCTGGCGATCGTACGCTCGTCACCGATCTTTGTGGATTAGCAGCTGCCTTCCAACAGACTCCTGGACACTTCCTCACGCCCAACACCCCTGGAACTCATCAGGTATTAAAGATATTAGCGTGAAACGCGGGCCGCGTACGTTACAGCTGACGAACGATTTCCAGATGAATGGACCTATCGGAAATCCCGGCGTTAGTCACATGCACGGTGCCACGCAAACGTCACCACCCGTGGGAACGGGTCCGAAACCAAAGCCGCACGTTTGCCCCGACTGCGGTCGCGGTTTCGCGCAAAAGCACGGCTTGTCTCAGCACCAACGGCGCCACGCGGACGGCAGCTGCCACATACGATCGCACGTCTGCGACAAATGCGGCAAGGCGTTCTACCAAAAGAATCACCTGTTACTGCACCAACGCCAGCACATGGATCCCCCCCCTAGTATACTTAGACAACAACAGAGACAAGCTGCTCAAGCTGCCGCGCAGCAGCAGCAGCAGCAGCAGCAACAGGCGCAGCTATTAATGGCGCAGCAGCAGCAGGCGCAAGTACAAGTGCAACAAGCCCAGCAGCAGCAGCAGGTACAAGTGCAACAGCAGCAGCAGCAGCAACAGCAGCAACAACAACAGCAGCAACAGCCGCCTCAACAGCAGCAGCAGACGACGTGCACCGTAGACACGAAGACGATACAGCTTCAAACAATACAGCAAGTGCAACAACAAGTTCAACAACAGGTGCAGCAGCAGGTGCAACAGCAACAACAACAAGCGTGCCCTGTGGACAGTAAAGCAATACAGTTGAATGTCACTATGTGAGACGATGTAGAAAGTGGGGATTGGTCGATCCCTGGAACAATAGCACTCCCAAATGCGCACCCTGCTGCCACCCTCTGCACGCACTTCTCTTATACTAACATTACACGTTAGATATATTTATTATCGATAGAAACGAATACGAAATAATCAATTTTATTACAAGAGTATATATACATATTATATTCTAAAAGTGTAAGGCTTGTAACAAGAAAATAAAAATAATCATGTATTAGTGTTTTACATATACTTTATATATCATTTACTCTAGGTATGTAAAGTGAAACTAAACAAATTAGTTGCCTTAATGAGATAAAGAATTTTAATGATTATATATATTAATTATCGTTTGGTGAAACTTCTTTTTCATTTAATTTTATCAGTAGGACATTACTTTATAAGAAGATACATACTGAATAAACAAACGTAAAAAAATAAGTTTCATTTATGTACTACTGCTTTGTTGTTATCCTTCATGCTGTGCTTGTATGGTGGAAGTCTAGGGGCGGCGTTGATCGCGAGCGATCGGTAAAAATTGAAGCACGTGAAATATTTGTTAAGGAAAGAAGGAAGAGAGAGGGGGTGGCAGACACAGCGCATTTACTGTGGATTTTACATTGTAGGTCTGCCCGAGAGGAAAGAGAGAGAGAAATTGAATATTATCTTAAAAGATATTTTTTATCTTACGGCGATCCGCGCAATTTGTTTGACAGATTGTAGAGAGTTGAGAAAGAAAGAGCCTTGTGAAAATCTACATTTCGTTAAACGGACAATGGTTATTAACTTTATGGAGTATGATTCGAGCGAAATTCGAATCGTTAAAATCGTTTTGTTCTTTGTATACAATCGACGCTGTTTCGATTCCTTAAAACTTCCGTACTTCGTTATGTTTTCGACATCGACTTTTTTACTTTATACCGATACCGAGATAAGCGTGAAAGTCGTTAACATATTGTCACAAAGATCATTCGGCATAGCGAACTTTTGTAATAGTTTTATCAGAGATATGTAATAGCCGATAGAATTGCGCAAAGAAATGAAAGAAGTAATAAAGGTAGCTTTCCTACATAGTTTTAACATACATATATATTTTTTCCAAACGGACACGAACAGATGACGCGGTTTTGCATGAAGCTGAAAATAAATAAAACGTGACTCGAGTTAAATGGTCGCATTTAGATGAAATAATAATAATAATAATAATAATTACAATGAGAGAGAGAGAGAGAGAGCGAGTGAGCGAACGAGAAAGTGAGAGAGAGGAAAAGTTGTTAGACGATTAAAATATTGTAAAACGAGCTTCGACGTGCCTTTTTTCAAGCTCTCGTCTATAAACTACCTTGACTCTTTCTATAATTCTGCTTCCGCGTGCATACGAGTTTTTAATTTTGTTTCCAGAGCCGTGCGAAGGGCGAGCATGTACATTTTCATTTAATTTTGTTTGTGCAATACACGAGTTTACTCAAATCACTTCTGTTCTCACGATCGACCAATTTTGAATCAGGACACGCGGTGCTTCGCTACTGTGCGCGCGTTCGGGCGTCCCGTCTTCTCGCGCGTTCCGTTCAGTGACGCGGTGAAAGAAGGAAAGAGGCGACGACAATGACGCCCGTCGCCGAGCAACCTCTGGCGACGATGTCCGGAAGGAGGCGATGCAGAAATGGCGCATGCGTTCCGGTCGTCGTATATCGTCCCGCCTGCAGACGAACCGAAATAAATCGAACGACGCCGAGTCGATCAGCAGTACGGTGATCGCTGGATGCGACTGTTTCGCGTTAGTGATGATCAAAACGAGTTGTCGTCGTCGTTGTTTGTGGCATTTCGCGAAGACGAAGAAGCCGTGATCCGTGATCGAGAGCTCGAGACGGAGAAGAGACCGAGGACACGCATCGTCGCTCGTTGCCGCGGCCACGGATGCATATGGAGGTGCGTAAACCCTTGTTTCGGTACACCCTCGACTTCCCGTGCACGCGCTCTTTGTTTGCTTTGACAGCACCGCGTACGCTTCCGTCTCTCGGCCACAGCCATTTTCCTGCGGGTCCAGTGCATTTTACGAGGCGCGACGTGCCCCGGGACGATCGAAAACTCAACCGTTGCACTCGCCACGGGAATTGTTATTACGACGATGCCCGTGTCCCGGAATCGGAGGATCGTTACTCGCGCGAGAGAGATCCTTCGATTTGGCACGTCTCCTCGAAACAACCTTTCCCACGCGATCCGTCGTGCGTTTTAAAGGCGATCTACGAACGAACACGTCCATACTGTTTTCATTCGGACGGCCCGTGGAAACGACGCAGTATACCATTTTTTCTCTCCCTCGGCTCGTGCGTTCGGTGTGCGATCGTTTAAGATCGTCGGGTGCCAGGATCGTTCCGAGACGAATAGACGCGCGTGAATTTTGTACGACGGTGAACTCTCCCTTGGAAACGGGCCGACGATTAAACGTACATACGTATGTATGTACGTGCGCATACGGCATCGGACTTTGTGTACGCTCTCAGCTGACNATGCCAGCATCGTTCCGAGACGAATAGACGCGCGTGAATTTTGTACGACGGTGAACTCTCCCTTGGAAACGGGCCGACGATTAAACGTACATACGTACGTATGTACGTGCGCATACGGCATCGGACTTTGTGTACGCTCTCAGCTGACGGGAGCCTGTCAGCTGCCTTTGCACGAGAAGATCAGGGCCGTCGCTTCGTGGCGTTCAACGCGACTTTTCGTCGGTCCGTTTCCACTCGACATTTCACCCGAGCCCCGTCTACGACTCTTCGCCGCGATATTAATTAGAACCTTTTCCACCTGGTAACAGTGCAATACTCTGCCATATCGAACAGCCCTGTCGTCACGTCCGCACGTGTGCATAGGACAAAAATCTTTCGTTTCGTCGTCGATTAATCATCGTATTACCGATCTCCTCGCGCTTCACCTTGAGCGCGCGATCGCATTTCCGACGTAGCCGCGACAGTGCCCATCTTTCCGCGTCTTCGTCTTTACGCTTCTGTTTCCCTCCGAGCGTCGTTTTTCGCCCAAGTGCAATGTCAACGACATCGTAAGTACGCGCGTTCGCGACCAGATGAATTTCGTTAATGCGTCAACGGGCAATGCCACCGAGATAATGCGCGACGCCTTGTTTTGTACACAGCCACAGCTGATTCGACCGCCGCCGTCGCCGTCGCCGCGTCATAAAAACATTGGAACTGTTATCTCCCGATACGCGCGGCGCCCCTCTGCCGCAAGCTACGACGCCGTTTCTTCTCTTCGTCGTTGTACGAGCATATGTAGAATGGCTTCGATCGGCCTGAAAAAACCTACATACATACGTATACGTCGTATAGCCCGACGTTAGAGCCCCGCGGTAAAGGCTAACGATAGCTGAACGACGAACCGAATTGACGTAACGCTGGCCTAGCTCCTCCGCCCGAGAGCACCAAACTCCCATCGATTTTTTTCTCATAAATATTTGCTAGAGTTTATCGACGCGTTCGACGTTTAATGCGCCTCACGGGCCCGCGGTTCCGACTCGTTACGTTCCGTTTCTAAAAAGATTCTGTTGCCAACTCGAGAACGACTCGATTATCAAGGGTCACGTTTGTTTTCATTTCTGGTCATATCGATCGTAATTTAACTGCACTCGGGTTCCTCGAGTCGCCTTTCGCGTTTAATAGAATCGTCCGGGCCGCGGACTCGCGCCGAACACACAAAGTGCATATACTTATCGCGGTGCGATCCGCTTTGAAAGCGACGTCCGCGCGGCGGCGTGGCGGCGCGTCCGTCCAGGACGCTTTACGTGGAAAATTAAATATGCGCGACGAGTGACGAAGGACGATGACCCGAATTAACTAAACTGGAAGCTGCTGCTCTGCTCTGGTGCGTCGCTCGTTCCTCTCCCGGTATTTATTTAAGTCGCAGTGGTGTAGCCACGCACGATTTCTGTCTAGCAGCCGCGGCAGGGCAGCGAACCGACCTGCTCCGCGTCGCACGCATTCTGCTCGATAAATCCGTCGCGAGCTTTCGAGTAAAAAGGCAGTCGTTATTTAAATTTGTCCGAAGGAGAAACTAGTGCGTAATCAAGTTAGCGAAGCTAATTGTTATTATTCGCTGGTATTGCGTCGCGCTTCGGCGCGAACGATTCTCGGGGATTTTCTACTCCACGTTCGAAACGAAATACGTAGACGCACGCGATCGTAACGGGATCGACGTCGTTTCCTTTTGCATCGAACAAATGCGTACACATTTTGTCTTCTATTTTCATGAACGCGCGGCCATCGTGGACCTGTTGGACGACGACGCTTTTGTGTACGTAGCTGTGTCACAGCTGATTGGGCCGTCAGCTGAGCTGGGTCGCGCTCGCGGTAGATAAAACCGTCTTGCCCCGGCCAGGCCGAGACACGTTCGAGAACGCTCCGAGGGGGCCTTGTTTCTTCCTCTCGCCTCTTCTCACCTTTCCCGACTGCGTCGACGAAACCGGCATCATTTTTTATCTCCCCCCCACGATGCGACGCCCCGAAGAACGCGCAACGAAGACGGTCGCGTGCAGCGTCCCGATCCTTGCGGCACCGCGGAAGAAATCATCGTTAATGACCCCTGATTCCGCGAACGTATTCCCAGCCGATCACGTTCGTCCGCGAAACGTGACAAACGGCACGAAGATATTCCCATTCATGACTCGCGGAGTCCGTCCGCCACGGGTAAAGCCCGACTCGGGAACGTGCCGTCGCCGACGTATTATTTCCTTCGCGAGCACTCGATCAGACCCGACTCTCACGGCGGAGGGGTTCGCGATCAAAAACCTCGCTGTCATTTATCGCTTCGCCGCTGTTGGTTCGTTGCACGTGCGTGACCTGCGCAACGTTGTTCCGTTTGCTGTTCCTCTTTAAATTTCTGTATAGCCGCACGGGCCGCCGCGACCCGTTCCACCTGCGGGCATAGTTCGTTTCCTCCTGTTTTCCCAGAACCCGATCGATCATTTTACAAACCGATCAGACGGACGGATTAGATCTCACTTTTTTGTTTTCTGCTGATTCCACTCGGCGATCCCACGCGATGCTTCGCTATAGATTGGATTATACTCTTTATCTCGAACAAACATACGTATGTACGCGCGTCCGTACGAATGTACTTACACATATCCGAGCTCGGAGTTTTTCGCTAAGCGCCGTCGCGTCGGTCCGATTTGTCCGTTGACCATTGCTCTGTCGTTGGAACAACAGCATGAAGTCCGTTCACCGTTCTACGCGTTAATTAAAACGTTACGAATCGAGTGTCCGTTGCGACAGATACTGAAGGCAATGCATCGCGTTCTATTACGATGCGCTCCTTGTACGTTTTATCTCTACGTCAATTGCGCGCAATTAAGATCTTCCGATGCCCCTCCGGTTTGCTCCTCGCCGCGCGAAGAGAAATCTCGTTTCCCTTCAGGAATTTGGATTTCCCGATTCAAAGTCATTTGTCACGGCTTCTCTTTTTCATCTTTCTTAGAACACGTCGCAGCGTCGTTTACCGACATTGTAAACATCGTCTCCCAGTATTACTGGTTCGAGGAAAGGGAGATTTGGAACATCTGTGCCTCGCACGTTTATCATCGTGTGTGACTGTTTTTATTTGATTTCGCTCGTAGTCGACGAACCAATAATCGAAGCCGTACGTGTCACGCGTATGTAAATGCATCGACGCGTATACCTACGTCTGGGCGAACACCGAATAGGAAAGGGGCTATTCGCTTTGTTCTGACCGTCGTCTCGTCGATCTCCCTTCCTCTCTCTCTCTCTCTCTCTCTCTCTCTCTCTCTCTCTCTCTCTCTCTCGTGGCGCATGTATGAATTTCGAGTGGGCCCGATTAACGGCAAGGCGCGGAGAGGCGAAATTTAGATCCGACGTTATCGCCTATTATCTCGCTTCTTCGGACGCGACTACCGCACGACGACGACCTCGCGCTGCCGGCGTAAATCGGCTGAGCAAAAAACGCCAGCTGGGTTTATCGTATCGTCGATTCGCTCGGAAGTGTGAATCATTCGTTCTCGCGCAATAAAGTGCCTACCGTCTGTGCCGCTTCGCAGTTTGACTCACGAATTCGAGCCTCTTCTTTGTATCGTCCGTCGTGAATCACGGCGAGTCGTTAAATCGCGGATTCGCGATCGTTGCGTGACTACGCGTGCAGATGGTGACATATAAAGTAATAGCACCTTGAAACAGTAAAATTCTCCTGCGCTTCGTTAGCGGCGTCGAAAACACTTGCTCTTCGTCCTTCAAGGAACAAACTTGAGATCGAAAGAACGAAAGATCTGCAATAACGCGATCAGTATAAAATCGGAGGAAATGTTCCCGAGATACACACCGGGTATAAAATTGCGTGCGCGTCTGGCTCTCCCACGGCGAGCCGGATATGCGCTAGAGAGTTCTCGGTTGCCGCGTGCACGAAATACCTTCGAACAGTATTTCGGTTGCCGGTCGCGAACTTAAATTTACCGTAACGTATACCGATGCCACGGCGTTCGTACACGTTCCGTTCGCGGAAGCCAGAGAAACAGATCGGTGGCCATACGTATCGCGGAAATAACAGCCGGCGATGAGTACGCGCGGCAATCGTTGATTATTTTCGCATCGAAATAGAACTAGACGAAATTAGTCCGCGCGCGTTAACTCTGCTCCTCGACTCGTACTCAACGGTAACGATCGCGCACAGGGATCAAGCGTTTTCTCTGTGCACGCGACAGATACGTTTAACTCTTTTTTTCTATCGCGTTAGAGGTCGGTCGTTGACCCTGTAGAGGCGCGCTGCGTTCCTTTAATATCGAAACGAGTCACTCCCTCGAGTACAAGCCGATCCGATCGTTCCGTTCCGTGGAAAACGCGAATATAGATACGGTTCGAATTCTGAATGACAAAAAGTTCACGGTCTTTCAACGAATATGTTTTGGTCGTCGAATAAAATGCGTGGAGCACGCGTCGCAGATAAGACAGAAACGACGCAGCGGCCAGAGCTGCGCTTTTATCGCTGAACGTTCGTATTTACGCTTGGTTATCCAAGTGCGTATATTTGTTATTCTCACTCGGCGGGAGATCGACACGATTTTCGGCTCCAAGGGATCTCTCCGACAGGTCTCGTTCCCGAGAGAGCGGCTCCGTGTAACGGAAAAACTATTTTTGATCGCGGTTCGCGTCGTTGAGTAAGACGGTCGGACGGGGCGAGATCAGGATCAGGGGTACGCTTCCACCTTCGCGCACAAGGGCAGCTCGACGAGAGCAGTGGTTCGGAAAATATTTTCGACGTCGAATCTCGAACGTTCCTGCGAGACGACCAAGTCGGCCGTTGAACGCGTTGATAGAGATCTGAACCCGGCGAAGACGGACTCTGCGAAGTCAGGGATAATGTACGACATTGTACGCGTACACGACTGATTCACTTGTACCGATAAAACGATGTTTGAAATATGAACATGGACTGCACGAGGCGTGCATATGTATACATACGGTCTGCTCCTGACTCTTATCGTACACAGTATCGTCAATCGTTCGCGCGTTACGTCGTACGTGTTTACGTGCCAACGTTAATTTCTTTGCGTTCGCGGCGCGCGTCTAAATTTTCGTTGCAAGCTGTGAACATTCTGTTCGGTAGGCATCGACCTGTGTCCACTCGAAACGCTCGTCTCTACGGGTTTTGCTCGCGAAAGGTATACTATAGGTTGCAATTGCCACTAATCATAAAACTAATACATCAGTGCGTCTACTTGATTGGTTTTTCAACGCTCGTTCGCGAGCATATCTCTCGCCGCGTCGCGCTCCCCGGTCGAGTAATTTTCATAGAACGTACATTGTCGCGNACCGGCGAAGACGGACTCTGCGAAGTCAGGGATAATGTACGACATTGTACGCGTACACGACTGATTCACTTGTATCGATAAAACGATGTTTGAAATATGAACATGGACTGCACGAAGCGTGCATATGTATACATACGGTCTGCTCCTGACTCTTATCGTACACAGTATCGTCAATCGTTCGCGCGTTACGTGCGTCGTACATGTTTACGTGCCAACGTTAATTTCTTTGCGTTCGCGGCGCGCGTCTAAATTTTCGTTGCAAGCTGTGAACATTCTGTTTGGTAGGCATCGACCTGTGTCCACTCGAAACGCTCGTCTCTACGGGTTTTGCTCGCGAAAGGTATGCTATAGGTTGCAATTGCCACTAATCATAAAACTAATACATCAGTGCGTCTACTTGATTGGTTTTTCAACGCTCGTTCGCGGGCATATCTCTCGACGCGTCGCGCTCCCCGGTCGAGTAATTTTCATAGAACGTACATTGTCGCGATCTCGCTTTACCATCTAATTGAAATTGTCGTTGGTTTATTGTCGTAGATTTTTTGTCGTTGTATCAGCGGTACGAGCCGAGCAAAGACCGTATCACCGCGTACCGGGCTTGCATGTGATATGCAATAGAAAACATTTTGTCAATACGCGCGATGACGCGCATATACCCACTGTATTGCATGACCAGGGTTGCCAGAGAAACGCGTTCCCTGCCCCTTCCACCAGGAAAACGATTCGGTTCTCCTCCAGCGAAGATAGCGTAACGCACGACGTTAACGTTCCTCTCTAGAGGTTTGTCAGAGGGGAATCGAGCCGATCTGCTGGTGGAAAGAGTAGGGAACGCGTTTCTCCGACATCCCTGTGCATGACCCGCGATGCGTGTCCGTGGGTCAAACACGTGATCGCTTTCAGCGAGCACCCGTTGTTCACGATCGTCTATTTGACCCTTTCTCGTACGCGCACAGGGTTAGTCGTCGTAACGAGTCATCGATTGTCGCTCGTACAACCAGAAAAACATGCGTCTTTCATTCGTCTCCGTCTTACTCCTCGACCGAGATCACGGCTGCTGTCCCTGCGTCCAAATTGGAGGCAACAATAAAATTATCCGACGGCGAACGTCGTTACCGGAATATTGACACAAGTATCGCGTGTGACTACCTCTTGTAGCTACCGTAATTGATTCGCGCCATGATCTGTCTATAGAACGCGTCGACTTACGCGTGTCGTGTCATCGAAAAAAAGTCCCGATTGACGGTAATCCGTATCCCCACGCTCCAACATCGGCTCTTATTTCCAATGCGTTTCGACGATTTCGCGACGACGTCGAAGTCGATCTCGTTTCGGCCGTCAACCGCGTGATTTCATCGCGACAATGGTCACATTTCTACTAGATTGAAACCGTCCCGGCGTGCGCGCGCGCGATCATTAACATAAGTGTTATTTAACGACGCTTCATGAATCTTTACGATCGTTTCAATTTACAATTCCGACGGGGTAGCCCGTTCGGTACCACTTGGGACCGCAGTAAATATACATACGTCGGAGACGGGCGAGGGAGCGCCGGAACGACGAGTCCGACGATTTTCACCGGATAAATAAAAGACGAGGGCCGCGTGTCGCCGACGACAGACGTGGTCGATTCGCTTCGTCGTCGAACACGTAACATAAACGTTTACGAAAACGACTGATCTCGTGTTTGACCCTTCGACGTCGACCCCTGAACGTTACTTATCCCCCCGACTCGCCGATACGACGAAGACCGACGGTACTCGGTGCAAAATGTTCATTCCTCTCGAATCGATGCTAACGTCGTTACGCGAAACGTTATGTAAGATCTGTCTCGTCTCTGGAAAATAGCTCGACGAAATATGTGTGTAGCGTCGGGCCGGTAACCAGGTACATCGCGTACTTAGAAGCCAATTAACGTAAGTATCGGTTACCTCTTCCCGAGCGATTAGATACGGATCGATCGTATCGATTTCGGCCGATGTTTCAATTACCATGACGATGAACGGTGCACGGTGCAGCGTTTATGTGTATTCGAGGTACACCGAACCCTGCGTTTCGGTCCGTCGACGCAGCGGGCAACAAAGACGAAAAGGAAAGAGACGACGACGCGTCTCTCGATCCGAGATCAAGAACGACGTTTCGTACGCGTCAACTTTATGCTCTCTCGGTCGCTCAAAACTCTGGGTTCATCGACAAAGTTAAAAGTAGTTTCGCCGCGCAAACGTGAAATTATCGATGGAAAGAAGGCGAGAGATAATAAAATTTTCTTTTAACGTCGTCACCTTCCTGATCGCGCTGTTCACGGGGACAATTTCGCAGTAACGGAGGGTCTTCGTCGAGGATCGTTAACGTCGATTCTATACCCCGTCGTCTTTTGTATCGGTTCGGAAGTACTCTCTGGCGGACTCGATCGACCGATTGATCATCTCGGTCTTCGCCGAGAAAGCGTTCCTCGCGCGACGTCGATGCTGACAATTACGCGTTTCTATCCGGGTCCCAGCGCACAGAGCGCGAGACGATAGGTATTCCGGACGTCGTCGGCTGGACGTGAACGACGGATCGAGAAGAGAATTGACGTTCGGTATACGATATTTAATGCGTCAGCTGATATTCGTTGCACGAAGTGACCGCGCGCGTGCATCTCGTGCGAGAGCGAGCCGAGCGACACAAAGGCTGACAAGAAAATCGGGAATTCCGAGGATGCGTCGCGCCACGACGACGACGGCGACGGGTAGGTAGCAATGACCTTGGGCCGTGTATTGACTCGGACCTCCCATCCCTTTGTTCCAGTCTCGACGATTCGCCGCCTTCGCCGAGAAACGTCTTTCTCGTGCTCGTCACTCGTCACCATTGTTGCATCCGGTGGTTCAAGGACGTTCGGGAGACCGTGAAACGTTTCTAAAGCGAGTTCCATGCATCGACGCGTAGCGGGTACACGCGTTAACGATGCGTTCTCTGTTCGGACGCGCGAACGAACGACGATCCAGAAAACTGACGGACGATCGACGGTTTATACCGGAGTCAGCTCTCAAATACGATGTGCTGGCGTATTGGAGCTGACACATTGCTATGATGGACGTACTTAACGAGAGGGTACAAAGAATCAGCCGGTCTTTAATTACGCCGCGTTCCTTCCACTTTTATGGCGTTCAGCGTGACTCGCGCCTACCGGAAATAATGCAGCGGGAAGCGTGTCTGCACGCTGCGTCGCGTGAACCGCGGATCCCGTGAGCGAAACGGTACCGTTGTCGCGAGGCCGCGGTGGATTCATTGTTTCGATCGAGAAAGACGAAAAAAAAAAAAACGCTAGAAGGAATGAGAAGAAGGATGAGACGTATGTGAGGCCCGGAAGGGAGAGCGGGTGGGAAAAAATGGATAGAAGGTGGAAACGGGTTAAACCCATGGAGAGCGTCTGATCCATGTCTATATGTACAGCTTGAGACAATGATTCCTGGCCAGCTCCGATGCGCGATGGAAACAAGACGATCACAATTACGAAGCGTTCCTCCGATTCGTATCGATGAACGGGCCGGCGACACATTTTATTCCGAAGCCTTGAACCAAATACGATTTTGCATCGATCGATCAATTGACGTCGTCTCTCGTCTTCTACGCTACGTCCTTCGGGTCGTAGAGTCACTTCCGTTCTCGAACGTTGTCCTCTTACGAGTTGCTTCGTCGATTCTATTTAAAAGTTCTCTCTCGGGATCGTCTCGAGGCGGTTCTCACCGTGTTCTTCGTTCGGCCGTCGTTAGCGAAGATGTTCGACTGCAGCGGTATTCGAACAGTGTGCGAGGTCGCGAGATCGCTGTGTATACGCAAGTCCCTAGCCACGTTTTCTAAACGGAGCACGACGCACGATCGACCTTGCCCGACCTCTGAGCAACGCTTCCAATTCGTTTTTCACTCGATAGCTATTTGATCCGAGTCAAAAGTAACAAAGAAACCATTGTGTCTCTCTCTTCGTCGTCCGCTGACTCCGCACGGTCAGAGGCGAGCACCGATCGCTGGCACTTCTTTACCTTCCCGTCGTTTCCATCGAGGCACAGGCACCTTTCACAAATTATACCGATCGCAAACGGAAATCGGAGGTACGTAAACATCCGTCGAGAAGAGAGACCGACCCCCGAGAAGTCTTTCTTCGGGTCTCTCGTTGTCAGACGCATCGCGACGAGGACCTCGTCTCTTTTCTTTGTTTGAACACGTGCCAGCACGTGGCGTTGCCGGTCGCTCGATACGGTCGATGTTTATTGCGCTTCAAAATCGTTCGCGCAGTCTCGCTGGTCCCCGATCTGCGCGCGAGTTCGGCGAAACGCGAAAGTATTTTATGATTCGTTCGAAATTCAATTATTTTCCTGTCGACGGTCGAATACGAAATTTACGTGACATCGCCGTAATAAATCGTTCCATCTATGCCGCGACGAGACTTCTTCGTCTTCTTTTCGCTCATCTCCGTTCATTTTAGACCGTAGCGATCGATCCGCAGTGATTTTCGCGGGCAAAGCGCGCACGGGTTGTTTAACGAGTCGTTATAAATAACCGGGGACTGATAGTCGTGGCATAAATGCATATACGTGATAGCGAGCAAATAACGCGAGGATCGCGTGGCGTGGATTCCGAAGCGGAGGCTCGCCGAAGCCAATGTTTGTTTTATTTTTACCCCGAATACTCCTGCGCGTAATTCCGGTCCCTTGCCGCACGTGACCACGTTTGTTCGTTCCACTCTCTCGCGACCGTGATTTTATCCGAAAACATGACGCGTCACGCGCGGCAATTTCTTCGGAGTCAGCTGTGGATCGTGAGAGCGAGGACGAAAGGAAGATCGGACGTCGAGAAGTATTTCCGTCGATGCATCACTGAATCGGGACGAAAGAATCCGCGATATCGCGATCGGATCGCGTCTGGGCGTTGCGTTAGTTAGAGATCACGCGACGATCCCTGAACGCGCAAAGCGGAGAGTGTCGTCATTGCGGGCGTTACGTTGCACCGCGTAATTTCAAGTTGCACAACGCGTAGACCCGTAGACGACGTAGACCGACGGACAGAGGCTCGGCACGGTCGTTACCGTACACATAAAATCTGCGACGATATTAGATTTAATTCGAGATACCGAGAGACGCGAATAACAATGATCGTTCGCAGGTGTCCCCGAACCGGCGCTGTCTGAACCAGCTCAACAGCTGATCGGAGTACGAAGCGGCGGTGAACGGGGCCACTATTGCACCACCACCCCGCGATCGGAAGAAATTCATTCTGTTGATCGGTCGCTGGTCAACGGCCAGACGTTTCCACGAACGGGAAAAGAAACCGAGAGCGAAGAGGAAGAAGAGAAGGCGTCTTAACACTTGACAACGGGAGAGAGGGAAGCTAACGGCGACGACGACGACGACGACGAGGACGACGACGAGGACGAAGACGACGACGACCACGACGACGACGACGACAACGACGACGACGACGAAGACGGGGATATTAGCAAGGACGAAAACGAAGAGGAAGAAGACAAGGGCGAAGTTTTCTTTGCTTGCTTGGACACGCCATCATGGTCAAAACTTTTCAAGCATACCTGCCCTCGTGTCACCGCACTTACTCGTGCATTCACTGCCGTGCTCACCTCGCCAACCACGACGAACTCATCTCTAAGGTGAGCCGTGCTAGATCAGGTAACGGACAGACTCCTCGCATTCACTTCCACGCACACGACGACGCACGCTCGCTCGGTACCGCGCGCGTACAGCGGTGCCCTGTTCCGCGTCCAACTTTGCGCGCTTATATCGTTCCACGATAACCGTCGTCGTCGGAGGGCCGATTTTTCGTTCCACGTACGGTGAGTGCTATACTCTCTTTCGCTCTCGCTCGCTCCCGACCCGATCAGAGAATCGAATTGTGAGACGCGAGACGATCGGTGACGATGAAAGGACTATGGTAAACGGGAACCGCTGTACGATGCACGCCCGATCCACGTGCAGCGTCCTATAACGAGCTTTTTCCTTTTGTTTCCAGTCCTTCCAGGGCAGTCAAGGTCGTGCCTATCTCTTCAATTCCGTGTAAGTATGCTAACGCCTTCGGAGAGGCGAGACCGAATCCGTCGTGGAAAGTGGGACGCGTTGTTTTACGCGTGAATCTTCTCTTCACGTATTTTACCCGTTTCTCTCTTCCTATATCTCGCCGAACGGTCGTTGGTAAAGGTCCCGATCTCTGCTCTTTTCAGGGTGAACGTGGGCTGTGGTCCTGCAGAGGAGCGAGTTCTATTAACTGGCCTTCATGCCGTCGCCGATATTTACTGTGAATGTTGCAAGACCACCCTCGGGTGGAAATACGTGAGTATCCCGACTTTCCGAAAGCGCACCGCGCCGGCCGACCGCGCACGAGTTAATGTCATTTCGAAAATGTTGTAGGAGCATGCGTTCGAGTCGAGTCAGAAGTATAAGGAGGGCAAGTTTATAATCGAGCTTGCTCACATGATCAAGGAGAATGGATGGGAATAGACCGAGCCGGGGGTAGAATCCGCGGCAAGACTCCGGGTATACTCCGATGAGAAAGAAGAGAAAGAGCTATACACACGCGCGCGCGCGCGCGCGAGGCCCATAAAAAACTTTTCCTGATATAAGAAATAATGCCTACAATGTTGTTCTAATTGCAATGTGCGGCCCCCTCCCCTCTGTCAAACCACCAACGAAAGTCTGTGATTTCATTTGTGATTTATAATCTTAGTAACTTTTTATGTTTCGGACAATTCGACGTTGTTTTTCGTTCTTTCCGATCGATTCATCATGCAAGCGATGACACCGGCGATCCGCGACGTCGCGGATCGATAACACGTGCAAGTATTGTAAAGCGAGCGAGCGAGAGAGAGCGAGAGCGAGAGAGAGAGAGAATGAGCGAATGAGTGAGAAAGAGAATATTTTTCAACCAATGCGAGGAGGAAGAAATGAGAAAAAAGACGGGAAACAAGATGTTAAGAGAAACAAACGATAGGATATAAGGACTAAAAAAGGGGGGGCGAAAAAATAAAAAAAAAACAATGACGTTAGTAAGAAGCGATGGTGAATATGATGACGAAGGTGCCATGGTGGAAATAAAAATGCGGAATCGTTCTGTTCGAACAGCGGGGTGCCCCTCCAACCCCCCCTAATTTTAATGAATTATCCTTCTGGACATGGTTTCATTCGCGTGAATCTCGTCAAACGATAAATGTAAAAAATTAACGCGCGGGGCACCCCGGTTTAAAAGATCAAGATTTTTTAATCCGTTATTGCACCGGAGCAGCGCGAGTGCCACAGACTTTGCTGGACTGACTGCCTGCCTGCCGCGTCTATCATTGGAATTTCACTGCCGATATTCCTAATTATTAATTAAGAAATCGCTGCGCCGCGTCGTAGGCGACGCAGCATAGTAGTTTCTAGTATAGCTTACGAGTATAGCATACTGAAGCCTATGTTACAATATTATAGGACCTCATGAAAATAGGAGATAAGAATTACTGTAAGAGTAACGAAAACGGGTGTGAAACGCGAAGATAGATGCGCGTGTGTGCGCGACTGTGTGAGAGAAAGAGAGGGAGAGTGAGAGAGAGATGAGAAACGGGGCGAATGCGTAAAAGAAACGAGAGAGAAACGCGGTTTGATTAATTGTTGCGTGTACATGTTTGATTTTATGTTCACCATGCCTGCTAAACTGTCTGTTTATCTGCCAGTCGCCATTACTATTAGTGGAGAAGAAAAGTATATCGTATATTCTAACACGTTCGCGTTTTCGTCGGCTCTGCAAGGCGTGGTATGACTAAATCTTGTTTTTGTTCTTGTTACGAAAAGAAATCGTCGGGCCGCCTATGCGCGCACCACGAGACGATATGTAATATGGAAGAAAGCAAAACGAAAAAAATGAAACGGAACAAATTAATTGCTCATTACTTTTAATATCGATCTCATTTGTAAATAATAAATAGATTTCAGTGACATCGTGGATCACTATTTTACAGAGATCGGAGCCACGCGTCCGATCTCACTCTCGAAATCGAAATCGTACGATTGATTTTCATTGGTCACATTGAATAAAACGAATTTTATCACGAGATTTACGCTAAACGAATTCACGATTACGTAGCGGCATTCTAATAATAATAATAATAATATAATAATAATAATGATAATTATTATGACGATGACGAAGTAATAATTATTATTGATATCGTTATTATTTCGTTGTTCTTACTTATGGTAGGATTACGCATTTTGGGGACTGCTTGCGTAAATGAAACGGTGTAAACTAATTTTTAGGCGGCTTTTCGCGTTACCTTCGTTCCCTCTTTTAAATCGTTCAGATCAAATTGGCGTTTACTTTACGTACGGACGTCGACGCGTTTGTCAAAGGCTACGTTGAAATTTTTGTTCAGAATCAAACGAAAATCAAAGAATGTTCGGCATTGTTTTCCAAGTACATTACGTTGGAACGAAGGTAGCAAATTGTGCAGGCGTGAGAAATGTTGAATTTTTTTATTCTTAACGAAAGATGTATCGAGTAAAAGTATAATTGTGACATAAATGTACAAAAAAAGGAAAAAAAAACATAACTGAAAATTACTGGTCGGTTTTTATTCAAATAGATTTCTCAAAGAAGGACAGGTGAAATGAGCAATTAGAGACGATGAACCTGGCGGGGTGGTGATCGTTCTAGGAGAGTACGTTTTAAGAGGAACACGAATCGCGTATTTGTTGTTTCATCAAATGCATATAAAATATAAAAATACATATATATATATATATATATACATATACGAAAGTGCAGTGTACTTGCGTGTATTTAAGGTGATCGACGTGATCGAATGAATGAATGTGCCGGCCTAATTCCTCGTGCTGTCTTTTGAAAAGTACTTTTTATATCACTGTGCCGATGCCTCTTTTACCCGCACTCTTTTTTTCTGGAAATCTTCGTATAAATCAGCTCTCAACCAACACCGATGACAGTATATATATGTATATATACATAGTTTCCAGACCCCCATCGGCATCCGTATCCACCGTTACACAATTTTGCTTTGTAAAACATGTTCATAATAAAAAGAATGCACACGCATTCGCAGAGTGTACATCGAAACGGAATATTTTGGAATATTTACTTTTTTATCGGCGGAGTCGACTGATGCATAGTGCATGCCGAGAAGTACACACTGTACACGTATACGTATATGTATAAGTATTGCTTTACATGTGTATACTAGTACATACGCAGTCGGTGGCGCGATGGCTGCATAACGTCGTGGTTGCCGCGTAACCTTTAGTGGTCCCTCGTTGATTTTCTTATATTTATTTACTCTTTAGTTGATTTAAAAATGCTGTAGGGTTTCGTTTCGTCCCTCGAAGTCGCGGAGTGTCGGTGCAACGTCATTTTCCCAAAACAAAAAATGATGAAGACAGAAATGAAAGAGAGGTAATCGATGCTTCACACGTTCTAGAGATCTCGAGTCGATGGTACTTGTTGCTTCTGTCCACTCGAACCCAATTTGATGTTTATCTTTGGTTTCCGACGACACCCAGCTGCGACCGCGGTCGATCGATAGACGAATCTCGTCGTTAATTGCTCGTTCATTGTTCCTTTGTAAAATTAGACATGATAAATTCATATTTAACTCGGGAGAGTATTGATTTCTGTTCCCCACTCGGAGGCACGGACAGAGGCACAATGAACTTGTTCGTGCACGTGGGGTCGGGGTCGAGCGCGTATCTCCGCTCTTTTGACGCGATAGATATACCACGCCGTAAAACGATCGTATCTTCTAATTCGTTGTACGTCTCTTAACGAATTTATGCTCACATACCCTTCGTTTTATTTTTAGGCAATATTTGGACCGATTCGGGGATCGAGGGGGATATTTCGACGTCGTGGTACGTCCGATGTTGCAACAGGGACACGAAGGAGAATTATGTGGCTGGTTAAAGGAGATGAGTTTGATCAGAACCGTCTCCACCTGCCCGTACCCGGAATGCAAGGGAAGGAGCCTGGCTTGGAATCAAGCGAGAATCGTAGACAAGTACAGCTGGTCTTGTCCGAATTGTTCGAGGAAACAATCGATCAGAGAGAATTCCTTTTTCATCGGAGTAAAATGTGACCTGAAAACGTGCCTTCAACTGATATTGGGCTGGTGTAAAATGATACCCAGTGAACTCATTGCCAATTACTTAGGTATTGTCAAGTACTAGAATTGCGTACGACGAGAGTAAATTGACGCATCGCGTACTTTCATTTTTTCTAGATATAAAGAAACACGTGGTGAACAAAGTNCGAATTGTTCGAGGAAACAATCGATCAGAGAGAATTCTTTTTTCATCGGAGTAAAATGTGACCTGAAAACGTGCCTTCAACTGATATTGGGCTGGTGTAAAATGATACCCAGTGAACTCATTGCCAATTACTTAGGTATTGTCAAGTACTAGAATTGCGTACGACGAGAGTAAATTGACGCATCGCGTACTTTCATTTTTTCTAGATATAAAAAAACACGTGGTGAACAAAGTATACGAGAGGTGCGATGAGGTCTCGGAGAACTACGTGTCGAGTCATCCGGAGGAATGGGTTCTGGGACACGAAAGTGGAATATTGATCGTCGATGAGTTTCCCAATGGATACATGACTAAAAACCCTTCTGACACGAGTAACGCTAAGAAGCGCAACAATAATTCGAATACGATAATCTGCATAGTCGAAGCGAACACGCGGCCAATGAAAATGTGGCTTCACATGATCGAAGCATTCCCAGAGGTAAGTCTGTTTCTGCTTCTCTCAACGCGACACGGGTCTCGTTTTTAGCATCTCCCGTTTCAGCCATTGAAGATAGAGAAATCGTTGTCGCAGGGAGACGTCGATAAAAGTGGCGTGGCCAAAGAAGCTGTGAAACTGATCGCGAGGCACAGTCTTCCCGGTAGTTGCATCGTGGCAAACAGCCGAGCTCGCTGTTGCAGCTTCGAATTACTGCGAGAACTGAAGCAGTACACGGTAGTTAGCGTCGAGCACTTGCAGAAGTTTGATCCACCGGGGAAAAGTAGAGTTCTCAATAATCTAGGTATGTTTACTAGAGCGCTTCGTCGACCGATGCTGTCGACGACGTCTCTCATAAATTGTCTCTCATTAATTATCTCTCATAAATCCATTCTGTGTGTTAAGAAACAATTTGGCAGGCCGGCGTCGAGCTCTGTGATGAAGTTCAAGAAGCTACTCAAAACCTGGGACAGCGGATAATATCGAAATACTTGTGGAGGCAGAAATTCGGTATGCCTCCGACCTTGGCATTTCAATGCATGCTTAATCATATCGCAGAATGTTACCGCTTTGTCTGAACTCCTGTTCCGTGGGTATTTCTGTTTCGTTTGTTTCTTTTACTAATTTCAACAACGAATTTATTATCTTAAAGAGCAATATCGAATGCCAGTGAGCAATCGCCTTCTTCGACGAGAGTAATTATTTCGCGAAGTAACTCTCTGGAACGAATAAACGTCGATTCGAAGGCGAATTGATGATCTATGCGATCCCGATATTGTACGAGTCGCACAAATGGCCTTACTAAAATTAGGGAAGCCTTACAATGTATGTTGTATGTACATATGTACCTACTATAGAACGTATCTCCGTGAAACGGTATGAGGATTTAATGCGTTTCACCGAAACACGCACTTCGTGTCTTCCAAAACATCAAAATATTAAAATTATCATTTTTAAACTTAAATGTTTACGATAATCGTTGATTAGTTAGCATTAAAACATTGCGTAGGATATAAAATATCTCTCGAATCCGTTGAGGTGCATTCGATACATGCTGTGCAACTTTTCTATGAACATCGTTTCCATCGAATCGGATAATCGAAAGACTGACGGCGATACCATTTTCATTATACTCAAAAGTCGATACCAGCATCTCGCCTCGTTTAGATATCAAGTTGTCGTTGTGTATCACTTCGTGATCAGATTGACTTTGTGATATAGAACCGTTAGCACAGTTTACTCGTTCCTTGGATCGCATTAACCAGGAGGGAACGGAATATCCTGGTTCAATATGGAATTTGATAAAACGGTTTTCGCGAACACAATGTGATAATGATGTTACTTCGTGTGGTAAAAAAATGATATATTAGAGTTGGTCAGATGATACAAATGATTAACAATAAGTAAAATAAGTTGATCGAATTTAACGCGCTTTGCGGTTAAGAACTTTTTATTCCTATATAGTTTGTAGTATCATATTTTATAATTTATAAATTTACGTAATGATATTAAGGAATAAAAGTGTTTATGACAAAGAGTGTGTGACCGAAACGAAAGGAGTTAGGGAGGAAAGAACAATATTTTTGTAACGATTGATCAATCATGGAGCAATATTATAATTATACGCATTTTGTACCAAATTGTAATAAAAAGTTTCGATGCTTATATAGGTTGAGATCAGTTTATAATCCATGACATAGGAGAACAATTCAGTGTAAACGTTCTATAAACCTTTTTATTTATAACGAGTAAAGACAAGAGGTAAAGTATGTAACAAAAATATGTCTCTATATAATTCTGCTATACGTAAAATATCATTTGGTTGGTGAAAAAAGATTGTGTTATGTGCAAATAATTACCGTAGGTTTCGACGGCGATCCCTGATCGCGAGATTCTGCATGGAAATATTGTGTACCTCGTATTGCTATTCTTACCAGGGTGTCAGCGACATAAAACTCGTACACCCCACCGGTCATGGTAGTTACGCTAACTCTCCACTCATAATCTCTTTGTACTCTTTCTGATCTTGTACCATCTTACGAAAAACACGATACTTTTGAAGATGATACCTTGAAAGTAAAGAGGAAGCGATACAGCGACTGAAAGCGACTCTCCAATCTTTTCAAGACCGATCCGCTTACTTGTAGCATTCGTTTTTGGGTTTTACGACGTTCGCAGAACCGCCCATCGTTTCAATGGCTTCGTACATGGTACCGAATCTGCCAGCTGCGTAAGATCCTAGGATCGCAGCACCTATCAATACCGATTCCTTTTCGACTGGACACAGTACGGGCAGACCCAAAACGTCCGCCTGGATTTGAATGAATAGTGGGTTCTGGCTGAGGCCACCGCAAACTAATAATGTCTCCACTCTATGACCCGCTGCTTCTAGCGTCTCCAAAATATATTTTGTGCCGTACTGTTGAACAATGTAAATTATCTTTCTGTGGCGGGAACGCGTCGAGGAATTAAAAGTATTACGCATGCACGCGTACCGTTAACGCCTGCACCGTTGCCAAGTACAACAATGCCAGATTCTCTTGATTGACGGACAACGAGAGTCCCGATATCTACGCGGCGCAGAGAAGAGAAAAATTCTGGATGATTTGCTTATTAAGCGTTTAAGAGTAATGACGCGATATTACCATTCCTTTGATACTCGGATCGGCCAAAGGAGAACGATTACCGTGGAAGTCTGGCCATACGTGAAGATCTCTCGTCAAGTACGAAACGTTTTTCAGGCTTCTCTCGTCGGCCATGGTTTGCAACAATTCGGACAAATGCTGCTGTATATGTCTGGAACGATATCAATTTACGAGAAATATTAATAGTGTCCGGAAGAGCGTCGAGCATCGATGCGTACTTGTTTCGGGTTAAACTTTTCAAAATTCCTGGTGTCGCGGGATGAGTGTCGATTATGTGGTCGAGTAACTTCCCGGTGGCGCTTTGCCCGCCTTCGCTCAGCCACAATCCTGGAACCATGGCACTGAAATATGGTCCCCAGACGCCATTGACGAAATGTTTCTTCTCATTGACTATCATGTGACAGGTCGAGGTGCCGCAGATCAGAGCTATAGAGCGATATGAAACGCTTTGAGATCGGCGGCGAGCATCGTTTATAGGCAACACGGCCAGTCGTGGATACCTAATCTACTCTGTAACTCGTTGGACACGCCAGGTACAGAACATCCTATCATACCGAGTCCACCGGCATGCGCATCGATGAGAGAAGTGCCCACTGCTGTTTTCTCCAGAAGACCTAATTCAGACGCAGCTTTTCCCGATAATCCTTGACCGACGGGATCGCCGGGGCTCCTGACGTCACTACCTTCATATCAACATTTCTCTTTGTTAAAATAAACTATATGCTCTCTAAGGGCTGAACACAAAAGGGACGCGTCGATTCGAAAGTTACATCGTCGATCACGCGAAGCAAACCGATCGAAATTTATATATACCCGACATAATTTTCATCAGATTTACGTCGAATCGTTGTCTATACCTATTTTTCTCCAATTATCTTTCTTCAGATCTTTCAAGTGAATTTGTTCAAAGAATTCGTCATTCCATTTGTTATTACCACCTGGACCAGCACTGTAGTTCCACTTACACACCAACGAGCATAGGGATCTGAAGCCGAATCAGGAAGTTCAGCACGTTACCGTGACGGTCCGTGTTTTCGTATTTGTGATACACGACGGCGTCGTTACCTCGATTCGGAACCCGTAGCTTTCCACGTCAAGAAATCAGGCAAGTCGAACAGAAGCGCCGCGCGATTCCAGGATAACGGTAGATGCTTCTTCAGCCACAACATTTTCGGAGTTTCCATCTCGAGCGATACTTTTCCACCTACGTATCGAAGCATCTCGTGTCCTTGTGCATTGATCAAGTCGGCTTCCTCCTGTGCCCTGTGATCCATCCATAATATAACGTTCTGCTTATCTTCGCCTGCAACAGAAGAAGAAAGTGTGCGATCGTTGCAAGAGCGGTCTATGGAACGATATAAATATGATTCGTCGAAATATACCTGTCGGACTGACTGTAACCGGTGATCCTGTCTTGTCAACTGCCACCAGCGAACAAGTAGCGTCGAATCCAATACCCTTCACGTTATCTGGAGAGATATCGGCCACGACTGACTACGGATAAAAATTTATTGTAGAACAAAAAGTGGTCGTTGAGCGAATTCGCTGATACCTTTACTACATGGCAGACCGCGCTCCAAATGTTTTCGGACGATTGTTCGTAAAAGTTGGGAGCGGGGTGAAAGATCTCGAGGGGGCACGTTGCCATGTTTATTATCTTCCCCGTGGAAGACACTAATGCAGCTCGAGCACTTCCCGTTCCTACGTCAACTCCCACGAAGTAATCCATCTCTCTGATCTTTTGAGCAGGTCTGCAAGTTTTCTGTCTCTCGCTAAGAGAATCCAACTGAACGTTTTGTTCCGACCAGAGTCATTATGAGCTACAAATAAGAATAAATTATCTAAATCATTATCAGCGAGGCTTAGTCGTAATCATAGACTTGGTTTTTAATCTCTCGTGACCCTGAGATAACTTATTCCAGCAGTAATGAGAAACGAACAACTATAATAACGGACTAGCTGCTACATGGCTCATTCGATTCTGTTTCATTGAAGAGAAAAAGAATTGGTAGAAAAGTTGCTACCTTTCACTTTGAACAAACTCATGATTATAGTTTTTGCAATATATGTAACTTTATAAACTTGACAGAAACCTTTTGTAGAGGCGAGGACGTCGAGAGCGAAGTGCAATAACATTACGTAAGCACGATGACAAGATAGTTCCATGCATGGAAACACGTGTGCATTGAAAATTCCAAGTGCGTTACCTTGATCAATTATACTGCTTTGCATGACATATTGTACGATCGTTTTTGAAAATGTTGCGTTAACTTCCATCGGTGCCCTTAATAACCGGATTGAAATATTAATCGTCGAAACGATGTTAACGTCGTCGTCGCGTAAGGAATACAAAATATAACGTCGTCAAAGAATATTAACCAAAACACGTTGTGCATTGCACGCACGTGTACGAATGTTTGACAGCGATCTAGCACAACCTTACGCGGTACGTACGCATACACATGATCGTCGAGATCAACAAGAGTAGTGCACGTGGTTTGTCGGTTCTGGATTTCACGATTTTGGACGGAATGTGCTGCTCGACAGTGATATTCTACCGGGCAATGTAAAATTGTGAAAACTGCCTGAGAATTTTCACGTGCGGGAACAATAGTTGATGCGCAACTTATTTAAACTTGAAAGTGTCGTATAACCTAAAGCATGGTTCGCTTCAAGAACAGGTGATAAAGTAATTTCTTATTAATTTTAAACGTTTAGCAATGCATCTTTTTTATTATTTTCGAGACGATGCGATGCGTGTGATTCATTGAAAATCTATTTGTAGATACATTGCGTTCGAAATAACTCTTGGTAACAAGTCTGAGAAGCCTTTTCCTCTGAAAACCACAACGTTACATTTTACTATTCAACAGAAAGTGCAACAGTTGTACGGGGATTTCGGCGTTGCCGCGATAAAAGCTGGTTTTACCGGTAACTAAATTTGAAAAATTATACATATGCGTCACTGCATTTTCAACTTTCATAGTACTTTCGCATGACTTAAATTACCAATTAAACTTGATACTTTTTTTTAGCAAAATATTGCAACGTACACACGAGGATAGCGCTGGTTAAAACCAGACATGGGCCTCACAAATTTTTATTGACTGCGATACCTGCTATAAACGATATCGCTGGGCGTTTAGTGTCTGTGAAAATAATTTATGTGGGAGCTACGTTAAAACATTGCTTCCTTTTCATAAAAGTAAGTGACATCAAAACGTATTCTTCAGAGCAGAATTTTCATTCTGATTAACAAATTCCAGAGATATCAACATCAAAAATTGGAAGAAACGTGGAGCACTCTTAAAACCGAGGCAGAACGAAAAAACATGGAAAATGCTTTAATGACATTAACGCCGGCCATGAAAGATTTTGCGTAAAACGTTACGCTTTTATGAATCAAATAGTCCAAAGGTAACGCGTCATTTTAATAAAAAGATTTAGAAGTTTTAGAAGAGGCTCGTTTGATCGATATTGATCATAAATTATTTCATTCATTAAAGTTCTTCCTTCTACTGTCTCAAATTTCCTTCCCATATCCTTCGCTCAATATTAGACATTTTATTTCAAATGAGATAAGAAATGATCGATTGAAAATGAATATTTGCATATTTTCTGACCAAAATTGGTCGTTCGACGACTCGACGAACCGGCGCAGATCTTAGAATTCGTCGCATTATAATCACTTCGCTCATCGAGAGTCGAGAGCGGCGTAATTTTGAATTTTCGCGTCATTGTCCACGTGACCATCGAACGTCGGCCATTTGCTTCTTCCTCCTGTGTTAATCAGCGTGCGTCCTGTCCTCGTTGTCGTCTCGTAATGTCAGGCGCTAATTGTTTTCTACGTATTTCGGCATATAGGCATGTGCTTTAATCCTCGAAACCTTGTATGCGCGTAATCGTTACCAGTTTTTATGCCGCATTTATTACTCTATGTAAGTACCACGTAAGTACTGTTTCATGATGCCGATCGACAGACGCGTTTGCTCACGTTTGCTTGATCACTTGTCGAATATTTCCGGGACATGTCGCTTGTACTGTTCGCTACAGGGTCACTAAAGATCTATATAAGAATAAATCATAATGTTTCTTTATTCTTATCCGTTATAGTTTTCATCTTTATTCCTCTTCGATGATCGGCCGCTGGCTGGTTCCTGATATCCGTCGATTTTGCGCATGAGTCGAAAATCCCGCGATGTGTTTATCATCGGCGCAGGATCCGTTGACTTCTATCGCCAGTTGTCGCTGGCTGTCGCTACAGCGTCCTCCTACGGTTGCCGTTCTATCGGCAAGGTAATTGAGCCCATATGAGCGACACGAGAGGCAACGAGACGA
>SMSR01014021.1:0-12188 GCA_019453355.1 Ceratina japonica
TTTCCTTAAAGATAAATAAGTGTAAACTACAAAAGTATTCCCAACAATAAAATAATATAAAGTGCGCAACAATATTAAAATTATATAATTATAAGGCGAACAACAAAAACTAAATGACAGAGCAATCTTAATATTGCATCATCAGTTCTATTAATCATCGGAAGCGGAAGCCTCAGCACGGCTTAGCTTAAGAACGGAGGGACCGGCAGGCGTATTTGAAGATCGGAACGCCGAGAAATCCGGTTTAAACCATCGCCGTCGTCGATCGCCGCACATCGTACGTACACATCGGCGGTCATGATTATTAATTACAGTACAACTCGACGGCCGAATTTAGAGCAAACCACGTGTATAATGCGCGCGTTCGTACATTTGCATATTCAAACGTTGTGTACGACGTGGCGATTATGCGACGAATCGCGCTCACGTGCCAATGACGATGTACGCACGCCATTGTACGCAGCTACGACGCTCTCCTCCCGCGCAATATGCTGATCGACCTTATTAATGGGCTGAACCGATTTTCTCTCTCCCGTCCCGTTCAGATTTCATCTGCGCGAAAATTCAATTCGACCTTACGCCCCAATTAATGCCGCTATTTAATTTCAGGCTGAAACAACCTCATTTTCTTTTTATTGCCGTTCGCCGCCTTTGTAGATTAAATAAGGTAAATTTCTCAATTTTAATAACTTACGTTCCAATTTCTATTGGCTATAATAAATATATGACATAAACATAATAAAAAGTGTTTTCAATATTTTTCGTGATAGTCGTTTATTAATAAAATAAAGTTATTTATTTATTGGGATAAAAGTACAGCTTTTAAGCTTCATTATTTTAGAAATTTGTTCTAAATAAATCAGAATCTGAACTATTTGCATTTTAATAGAATGACTTTAAGGAACAATTTTCAATATGATATATATTTTTGCATAAATTGTATAAAAAATTCTACTACCTGTTAAACTAATGAGATTACAGGTTGGTCAGTTTGCACTGATTGCAAATGTAACGATAAACGTAAATTTCATTATGTGTCCGACAAACATGACGAGGAGGAAGTATCTAGGAAACTGGAAATTCTCTAGCAAACGGAGCCAATATGGGAGGTCAATCTTGCTACTTTGGTATAATGGAATCGGCCGGGGTAAGTGTATCCAGCGGGTTCGTAAATTAAACCCAGACGTTCTGTGTTTGGACGGGAGATTTATTGTACGGAATCGATGGCTGTATGAGAATTTGCGGTAGCGGGCTTGATAGAAAATCAGACCGGCTGACGACAGTAAATTGAGTAACTCGACAATTTATAGAAGACGCTGAAAACTCAATAAATTCTAATATCCGCCGGATGATTCCGTCCCGACGGGCTCAGAATAAAACTGTTAAAATCACACACGATCGTTGTGAAGGAATTTAAGGCAGCCGGTTTTACGCTGCAATTTTGCGAAACCATCCCGGCGAGGTTTACACGGTGCATCAATTATTCCAATCAACGTTCCGCGGAGGCCTCATTCGGGGTGCGGCGCAGCAGCGGTGGAAATCAAACACAGAGGAACGGTATCTATCCGGACGTTTTAAAGAGACGGACGGGCGGCGCGACGCGCCGGACGAAGATTCTCGTTGATACATATTCATACGTCATCCGCGGACTGACGTTTATGCGACGAATCGGCCCTCATCGACGGCCTCCNCAAGTCTCCCCGCGACTTAAATGGGCGCCGTTATTTTAAACCGACGACGTCGCGATCATTATGCAGCAATCCGTTCGACGATTTTCAAGATTGACACCATTCGACGGAACGGAACCGAGCAGACGCGCGTGTTATGACGGGGCAATTCCGAATTCGTTCCCTCTGATGGGAATGCGATGAGAAAAATTCGCCGACCGCAGAGGCACCGCGGAAACCGTAGACAAATTCAAAATTTCCGCGCCAGCTACCACTTCCGCCCCATTTCCCAGATTTTCCCAAAGTTCCGATTGTTTGTAATCCTCGTCGCAGTCGCGATTCGCGTTTTCTAATTACGTCGAACGAAACGACGAACGCGCCGCTGCCGCCGCTGCTGCTCCTCCTCTGTCACGGGACTCGAACGAAATCGCGTACAAAGACAGAGAAATTCCGGTCTGCGTCTACCTACGTGTTCCTCGGGACGGCGGAGTAAATCCGGCGATGTGCATCGCGGTTACGTTCGAGGAAAATTAAACGTCAGCGCGAGGAGCAGTGCCGAAATTCACGGACTGTCGAGATACGTTTTACAGCGGAGACCCGCCCGCCTACTGCCTCTCATAAGGATCTGCGCACTTTGATTGATGCTCACTCCTCTTTTAATAATGAAGGAACATCTCGAAAATGCGACGGATAGTACTGGTTTGTAATAATAAATCAAATATGTTAAGTGAAACTGAAGGAAGAAAATAAGTTTTGTTTTTTCATTATTACAAATCTTAGAGATAAGTCATTTCGTAAAAAATGTAACATTTGACCCGATTTAAGGAATTTCTACTAACAAAAATGTAAATATTACAATTTCTATTCTCTGACTTATTTTTCTATGATTTTAAAATATTTTCTAGGCCCAACTTTTTTGTAATTTTAAGATAATATATGAAGTTATAGTAAAACACCCAAGAAAATAGAAACAGAAATTAGGGCATTTTTATGACCTTTAAGATCAGATTTTATTAGGAATTTACTTTAATCTCAATTTTTGTTCATGCCCTAATTTCCACTTACTGACTTATTTTCTAATAATTTCAGATACATTTTCTACTCAATTATTCCTTTATAATTTTAAAATGAATGACAGAGAAAAATATGCCAGAGTAGAAATAGATTTTATTAAGATTAGTCATTCGACATTGTCTTACAATTATAATTCTATTATAATATATTTTGGAGCATATATACTTGCTTTTCATGAAACCAATTTATTGCATTTTATTTATTATAACTGTATATTGTTTCATAATATATTATTATTATAACACATATTATATATATTATTATAACCTATGTTTCTTTAACATAGTTCGCTTTAGCGTAGATACCTTCTTATTGACGTTTCAGGTTTGTATCCTAGTACTTTTAGCTGGGAGTGTACAGGCGAAGATAGACTGGTATCGATACGATACGTCTGGGTTTTAAAACACGCCGATGCGATTGAACCAATCTTTGAAGCCGAGCGACGTTCATCACTCTCGTCAAAAGCCCGGGACGAAAAACGGATGAGAACGAATCGAAGGAAATATTTAACAGAGAGCCCGAGATATCGCGTTAGGGAAGAGGATATCAATTTATGGGAAAAATAAATTATCGCTGAACTCGAATTTCCCGATAAAATTCAAGGCCCGCGTTGTACCGATCGGCGCGGCAGCGTCGTGGATTGAATGGGAATTATTTATTTGCGGGCAAAGAGCGTATTTCTTGCTTAAATTGGTGGGAATCGAGCGAGATAAACGCGTTATTCTCGATGGAATTGTGTTCGCGATTATAATGCGATTTATGCTTGAATTTATTCGAGAGTCTCGAAACTTATCAAGCGTTTATGTACAAACGGCGATCTACTTCTAGGCCACTTCTATTTTAAATTATAACTACGTCCTTAACAAGAGAAAATTTGTTTCATTTAATCCTATTCATTTTTCCATTTGACCCGGACTCAACTGTCTTGTCCAGTCTTTCATTACGTAAGGAAAAATAGCATGGAACAATTATTGTGCTTGAAGAAAAGAGAGAATTTTAATTCATAAAAAAACGGTGAGAATTTTTTTTTCAATTCATTATTCAATTAGTATAATAATTGATCTCTCATGAAAAGTGCAACAATTCTATAAATTATATTATGGCTAAAGTGAATGAAGAAATTTTAATAAATAGAATCACTGGAAACTAATTTTTTTAATTCATCATTCAATTAGTTTAATAATTCATCAGCTATAAAAGTATAACAATTCTAAAAATTATATTATTGTTAAAATGAATGGAAAAATTTGAGTAAATAGACCCACAGTGACAACTGATTTTTTCAATTCATCAATCAATTAATTTAATACTTGATCAATAATATTATACTAATTCTATAAATTATCGCGGGTAAAGCGAAGCGAACGAATAAATAGAATCAGCGAGAATTGATTTTTTCAATTCATCAATCAATTAATTTAACACTTGATCAATAATATCATACTAATTCCATAAATTATCGCGCGTAAAGCGAAGCGAACGGATAAATAGAAGCAGCGAGAATTGATTTTTTCCAATTCATCATTTAATTCCCACGCTGGTCGATAATATCATGATTTAGATTCAATGCAAATTCAATCGCGCATAAACCGTGTCGAGAATCGTGCGAACGAGTTTAAAGCAGTCGTATCAGCGACACGTTGGAGATAACTCCCGGCGATAGTGTAGATGCATATGCATAGCACCGGATTCGCGAGGCGGTCGGCTAGGTACGTGGTACGTACGTAGTACGTAGTAGGTATTGAGAACGGTAGAAAAAAGCTGACTGAACATTGAACGCGTGACCGTATTAGCTGCGCAAGGCGCGAGGTATACCTGGAATGGAGATACGTCCTAATTTCCGGTCGAGCTCGAGCGATTTTTTCGCGCTTTGCGGTTCTATCCACGATGATAGATACCGAACACGTCACGGAGGCCCGCAGCGAGCGAGCGAGTGAGCGGCGCGGCGCGGCGCGCTCTGTTTGCACGTCATGTATCAAAACCGGCCTGCGACCGCACGCTAGGCGCCGGCCGTCATGTTCACGAAAAGTCCGTGTTTATAATTTACGAGTATTTCTTTTCATAAATCTTCCCGGGCAAACGTGGTGGCCGGCGTGCTGGGAGCGCCCGGGCCCCGCCACTGTCATAGCATCGTCTCAGATTTTGCCCGCCGCACCGGCCAGAATATGTAATTTCGACCCCGGTGATTTGTTACCGGAATCGCGCAACGAATTAAGTTGCTCGTTGCTCGCCGCTTGAGTAATACGACGGCTTAATTTTAGCTACCTTGCGCCACGCGTTCGATACGAGTGCGAACAAACGGCCAAAATAGGAAACGGGGATGAGTCATTGCATTTGGTAATCAATTGTTTACTAGGATTAAAACGAATATTAGGTTCTTAAAAATGGCCAAAAGTGATGAAGATAAAATTTAGAATATATCACTACAGTGACTTCCATTAATATTCGAACACATTTTGAAACGGTACAAGACGTTTAGTATTGGATTAAAGAACTTTATCTTCTGTGGAATTTTCGAGAGCTTAATTTACTATGGAATATGTAACAAAAAATTTTAAAAACTTGGTATTCATTGAAATGGCGAGGAAAATAGTAAAGGACATGGTTTTTAACTTTTTTATTAGGGTCTGTAATAAAAATTGGAATTGTCTGGTTTGCAGATTTAAGTAAGTTATATGCATGTACAATCGCGGACAGTGAAGTTTAGCCACCTTCGCGTTTGTGTGCGTTCCCTAGTGGGACACATTGAAATTTCAATATGTATGTATATATCGAAATTTCAATGTGTCCCGCTAGAAAACGCACACAAACACGAAGGTGGCTAAACTTCACTGTCCGAATCTGTACAAAGTTTCATAAAAGTCGATCAATATTGCTATAAGCGATTAGAAATTGAAAAAATCGCAGTTCTCCACGACTTTCAATCTACGACTGGGATAAATTGAAGAATTCTTACGTGTTTCGATATATCTAACTTTTTTATGGCTTCATGGATTTTTATAAAACTTTATACATTCATATAACACTTTTAGATCTACAAATGGGATGTTTCAAATTTTTGCTAGAGCCTATAACAAAAAAGTTTAACATCATGATCTTTTCTTTTTTCTTCGAGATTTTGACGAATAGTAATTTATTTTAATTGTTTGTTACACATTACATAGTAAACTAAGCCTTTTAAAACCCCACAAAAAATTAAGTTAGTTGGCTCCATATGAAAGAACTTATTCCGTTTTGAAGTGTGTCCTGATATTAATGGGAGTCACTGTAGATCATGAGATGGGAATTCGATCTAAAAGATGCACTTGCATAGTAAATATCATAAATTCTATTCATATCATAGTTTCTATTCATTGACTTATGATTACATATAAAATGGTAAAAAGAAGAGTTGAGTGAATAAAAATTGGTACATAACCAGAAATTACAAGAAAGCATAATATAATTAAAATTGCAATAATTTTTAAACAAACTAGTAAATATTTTAATTGAGTTTCAATGAAATGGCATTATTTTTACTTCAAGCCATAACATCCTAAGTCCAGAAGGAATATATTATAGTGAGTTAAGATTTTCTACTATCGTAGGACGTAAGAATCGATATGAATTCTGATTTTAGTATGAAAGCTCGTACGAATCTCGTAGGCAAACATGATTGATTAAGAGGAGAGTGCTTGGATGTTTATCGAGTTTAAATCGGCTTCGACTGTCGATGCTTATTGAGCGAGCCACAACAAGATGGATTTGAGTTAGGAGTTTATCAATTTGTCGATTGTTTGATAGTAATTGATTTCCGGTTTGAGCTATGAGTTAAACACAGGTTGACTGATCGTGTCAATAAAGGTGATTGAGGCCGTCTAAAGCCATTTATTTGGACAGCGTTTAGCGCGATATTGATCGCAATCTCCGTTCCTTATGAAAGATCTCGGTAAGCAGAAACCGGTGATTTATACACCGGAAAGAGATATTAATCAAAAGACCTCTCCCGATGAATCCACAAAACTGGCTCGGGACACGGAATAACAATTAGCAATCGCAGTTTTGTCCTCCGTCATGAAAGTAATTAATAATCGCGCGTAATTGAGCAACTTTATTGCGGGGCAAACGGTGTTCGCGGTTACTTCGCCACCGCATTAAAACACAGTCAGCTGGTTAAGCTTCTTCCCGGCTGCTCCGCTCGCTACACTTAGGAAACTTGATTCCTCTGCTAAAGGACAAAGTTTAACGAAGGTTAAAGATTATACCGCTCGCTGCGCGCTTAATATAATAGCATCGTGCGACAAAAACGCCTTGGAACTCCGTTTGCGGTGTCAGGAATAAACCTCTGGCCCCGGTATTTGCTCGGTCCCGAGCTCGTTAAAAGATATTCAGTGGCATCGGTGACTCCTCAGGCCGAGGACGAAATTAATTGCTAATATTTGCAGTTCTCCGCGTAAATCATTATTACACGCTTATGTTACGGCAAAGAAGCCGAAAAGCCTAACGGGAATTGATTAAACCGCTTTAATCGAGCATCGAACATCGGATCAGCCATCGAGGATTAATAGGGCGTGATGGTCCGTAATCCTGCAACAAATCACTTGCTCCCAGGTAATACTATCAGATCAACTGCTCAGCTTCCGCCGCCTGCCGGGGCGACGAAAATAAGAGCAAACGAAACGGCTGATCTCTCACGGCGAATAATGCATTTTCTGCCCATTAAACAAATGAAATGACAGGATATCGGAGATAAATCTGCGTACACTTGCATTACTTCCGTCCCGTCGCGCGGTCTCGGTAATCCGTCGCTGTTTTTACACGATAGTATTTGAACATTTCGCGCTCCCCTGAAATTTCACGCCAGGACGGCGGCGGCGGGGTTTCGCCGCGGGCGCGGATTTCGCGCTAATTAAAAGAATGCGCCCCGGCGAAGGAACGCGAAAAACGGGACAATCGGGGGAGAGAGATCAAAGTAGCTATCCGGCTGACGGTGCCGGGTTGTAACGCGCGACGTAACTGCTGCTGTAATTAAGCGGGGCAAAGGCTCTCTCTTCGGCGACAACTACGGCGAAAGTTGCGAAGCGACGCGAAAAAAATTAAAGAACTTTCAAAGGTTGATGCAGCATAAATGTATCAAGATTTTTCGACGAGCACTGCTGAAGCTTCAAAAGATACCTTTCAGGTTTTAATGACATTCGCACCGCCGATATTAAATTCCTTTAAATACGAAATTAAGTGGTGCCGCGGAGTATCGTTAATTATACATACAATTAAAATAAATGTGTCCCAGATTTTCAGTGACCTTGTTTCCTTTTTGACTCTGCCTCGTATGAATCAAGGGGGCGAGCATAACTTTCTAGATTTTTTTTTTTTACTTCTTGTTATACGAAGTTACACATTTTACTTAGCACGGCACAGCAACGCGACTAACAACGTAACTTTTTACGCGGCGCACTTCGCGGCGAGCGCGTAACAACTTTAGGCGCGACATCAAAGAGAGGTAAGAACTTCCTCTCAGTCAGGATTCTTAATCATTGTGTACACACGGCCCCGGTTCCGGATGAGTGCCGAAGTAAGAATGGGGGGAAGTGGGGAATTATTATTTGCCATTTCTTCTCCTCGTTCTTCGAGACTCGCCGGGCAGAGAAATTCGACGGAAGTTTCCCGACGATAGCGACCGTTCACTTTATCGTAAGGAGCGATGCTTTCGTTGAAATGGGGATCGAGAAGCGACGGAAGAGATTGAAAAAGTACGTTCGGTCGAAAACAGAACGGCGGGGAAAAAACCAATCTCAAAAGTTGAGGACGCACCTTTTTTTGCGGGCTTCAGACCGGGGCTTGTTGAAGCGGTTCACGGATTTGTAAACGAAAGGACTTACGCTGATTGTTATCTTTATGTCGTCGATTTTTATGCCTCGATATCGGCCCCTTTTCACATAATACTAACCACAATTCTCAAAGCAAGTAATGTGAACCCACTTAAAAATGATATATTCACTCGAGATTTTTTGCTGATTTTTAAATTAATGATAAGAATAATATAAATTGAATCATGTGAATCCACTTAAAAATAATGTATTCACTTGAGATTCCTTGCATGATTTTTAAATTAATAATAAGAATAATACAAATTGAATCACACTTGAAATTGCACTTTATTTTAAATTAGATTCATAGTGTTAACAAAACTGGGTTAGAATTATAGTAACAAAGACCGTCCATATATTTTCAATATATTCCAATAAATGATGAATAGACTGCGGATTTTTATGCATTTATAGAATATAATAGTCAGTGCACTTAGTATGCAAAAGTGATACAAAATATTCGGAGCATGACCTATGAAATTTAAATCATAAACGAAAAGCGTATCTAAATTTCATTCTTTTACTCTGAATTCGAAATATTTTATTTGGCAGAAAAATTCGCAGTCCACTACTGAATGGATACTAAATTCGTGTATAAAAAAATGTGTCAGCAGTTCTTGTAAAATATTACATATTTCATTTTTCTATATCTTATTAGGAGATTTTATCACGGATAAAATTTGTAAATTCTCGCATGCTATGAATGCTTCATTATATCCTATCGAATAATTCTCATTAACTTAATTCCACAATTTCAGGGTTAATGTTTCAATTATCATATTGATCAATAATTGTATGGTAATATTTTCTAATAAAATTATAATAGCTTTATTATAAGCTTTACTGGAATATAAATTAAAACAAATAATTCCATGCTTACTATTTATAGAAGCATGAAAAAAATATAATAGACAATCTTCGACTAACAAATTTTAATTTGAAAAAACATTTTATATGCACCAACCTAATAGATCACGCATTTCCCAGAACTATTAGATAAATTAGACTTGAAAGCTTAGAAAGAATCATAATAGAAACAAAAATCAACCTATATTGTTGACGATGAACGATATCAGTCCGCAGCATTCCATAATGAAGCTCGAATTCGCGTTTCAATCCGGGCAGTATTTTAATTTCTCGGCTGATGTGATGAAAATCGAGTACAGGGCTGATATCGCTGCAGCCAGATGTGCGCAAAGTATAGGTATTAATTATCGCGATGCCTGATTTTCAATTAATGAACATCGGGACACGATAGCCCGACGAAAATCGCGCGCTGCTCATTGTCCAGCCGAATTTCCGCATGTCGAAAAACGGTCGATGCTCCGAAAAAAAAAGAAGAAAAACAGCGAGCAGCGAGCGGGATATGTAATTGATCGTAATCGATGTAGCAATTATTTGCGACGTGGAAATCCCGCGCGACGACGGAAACATCGTCGCCGAGAATATAGCCGGTTTATTGTATTTTCTTATCGAGGGAGATTCACGTCGATCACGCGTCAACGGCGATCAATAAATCGATCCCGGCGATAGATATTTCGATACGTAATGCTTTAATGGACAGTGCGAGAGGCGTTTTTGTAGCATCCGGAGTATTAAGGGACACGTGACGAGAATTTGAAACGTCAATGTGACATGTCGGTTTATCGGGGTGCCCTTCCAAGTTCCCGTTGATTGTTGCCAAACGTTGCGTGTTACAGGGCAAATCGATATCTCCTACGCCGCTGTATGTATCTCGCGCATCCTCGAATTACTCCCCTATCATTAGACGCACCGAAACGGAATACGCCGTCATCAGTCAAACTCCGTCATCATTTAAATTAAAGGGATAGAAATAGTCACTGACTTTTTTCACACGCGCGTCACTAAAATTTTTCCTCATTCAAGAGTGAAACCCTAAACCCATATTTTTGACTAATTTTGTGGACGACATCGACAGTCTACACCTTTAAGAATATCTAATATTTCTAACTTTACTGATTTAACTGTGACGAGATTCTTGAAATTCCGTTCTCGATCGGCGCTGATTAAATTGTGNCGAAACCCTAAACCCATATTTTTGACTAATTTTGTGGACGACATCGACAGTCTACGCCTTTAAGAATATCTAATATTTCTAACTTTACTGATTTAACGTGACGAGATTCTTGAAATTCCGTTCTCGATCGGCGCTGATTAAATTGTGAGGAGAAACGGTATTGCGAGGGAGCCGTCGATACCGCGTAAATTAAATAATGAAGAACAATTAATATCTGGCAGCGATGAATAAACGAATTATTCACGCAAGAACGATCGAATTCATCCGGACGAAGACTGGCACGGTTCGTTTGCCGATAGAATTACATCCGGGCTCGTTACCCGGGGAGACGGAGACGGTGGCGGTGGCGGTGGTGGGTAGAATTCGCGTGTGCACGCGCGACTCGAATTTTCGGCGAACGGTGCNAGACGAAGACTGGCACGGTTCGTTTGCCGATAGAATTACATCCGGGCTCGTTACATCCTCTGGTTACCCGGGGAGACGGAGACGGTGGCGGTGGCGGTGGTGGGTAGAATTCGCGTGTGCACGCGCGACTCGAATTTTCGGCGAACGGTGCGTGAATATGTAGTAACCGCGAACCGATGCGGTATCACATTGCGGGGTATACACACGGCTGCTAAATCGCACATTTATGCGTAGGAACGTGCGATCGGTGCCAGATGTGATTAATACGAAGAACAAAGCGAAATATCCACGGCCGCTGCTATCTTCTGTTATGCAACTGTATCTTCTGGTAATGTAACCGACGATTTGTAAGTGTCACGCGATGCAAAGCCGGGAGCGTGAGTAACGAAATTACCGGGTCATTGTGTAAAGAGGCACAATGGCTCTGTGCATATGACGTCATATTGTAGATAATGTAGTATTTCTACGGCTCCGTGTGCTACGGATTTCAGCGAGGGGAATACTACCGTTACAACAACTGTTCTTGACAATTATAGGAAGTACCAGCATCCCCTTAGTGGCTTACCTAATCGTGCACTTAACGGAAATATTTCGCGAACAGAAAGTGATGGAATTTGAAACGTATTCAGGATTTTATCCATATACATTTTGCACCTTTTCATACCCTTAAATAATTAAAGAAAAATCCTAAAACTCTTTTATGTTTTAATCCTCTTTTTTTTAAATTATTTTTAAGTATTTAAGGTCAATGTATTCATGTCCCTATTTCTGCTCACTCTACAGTATTTATATTATTAAAACTTTACGATTTATTTAACAAATGAACAAAAAATATTTTTGAATTATATAAATATTACTTAATTCAAAAATATTTTTTGTTCGTTTGTTACATAAATCGTAAATTTTTAACAATATAAATATTGTAGAGTGAGCAGAAATAGGAACATGAGTAGAAATAGGTATATTGACCTTATATGGGTGACCTTTGTATCAATCTATCTATTAAACTTGAAAAATATTGGGAAGCATGTAAAAACGTTTCGACCTAATAATTTTTAATGCAATATTAAATTGATTTTTAAGGAGTTAATTATGTGATATTTTCTAATAAAAATTTCTTGAATACTTCATCGTGTTAAAAAAATATAAAAACCTGTT
>SMSR01014024.1:0-10037 GCA_019453355.1 Ceratina japonica
CTCGTTTTCGGCGATCGACGGCTAGGGATGTTCGATTTCGTTTCGATTCTCAGAGAAATCGATTCGTTTGGCTAGAAAATCGATCTTTTGAATCGATTCTTTGGTATTCGATCTTTTCCAAGATCGATTCTTTGATATTCGATCTTTTGAATCGATTCTTTGGTATTCGATCTTTCCCAGAATCGATTCTTTGGTATTCGATCTTTCCCAGAATCGATTCTTTGGTATTCGATCTTTCCCAGAATCGATTCTTTGGGTATTCGATCTTTCCAGGTTCGTTTCTTTGGTATTCGATCTTTCCAGGATCGATTCTTTGGTATTCGATCTTTCCCAGGATCGATTCTTTTCTGATTCGATTCTGCGAGAGTCGATCCTTTCATTTCGATTTTTCGGAAGAATCGATTCTAGGATTTCGATTCAGAATCGTCGATTTGAGAATCGATTCTCGGCTTTCGATTCAGAATCGTCAACTTGAGGATCGATTTTCTGATTTCGATTCTGAAATCGATTCTCGGATTTCTATTCAGAATCGTCGATTTGAGAATCGATTCTTTACAGAGAATCGAACATCCCTATATTGTCGACCGGGGGACGAATCGGCGCCCGGGGCAAATAAACAATCGTATTTATCGCCTCAGGCTCGCGTGGGCGTGTTGTTACTGGCCGTAAGAACCGGTCGTAAAGTCGTACCGGTTTCGCGATACGGCTTCCTTCCCTCGTCCGACGGGACGTCCGTAAACCTAACCGACGAGGCCTGCACTTTTACGTTCCCACCGCTCTGCCGAGGTGTCAACCGATCTCTTAAGCCCGCGCCGCGACAGGTACCAACAGAAACGACCTTATAAGTACTGTTAAAAAAATATAACATAATTTCCCTGGATGAAAAAATATAACATAATTTCCCTGGATGAAAAAATATAACATAATTTCCCTAGATGAAGAAATATAACATAATTTCCCTAGATGGAAAAATATAACATAATTTCCCTAGTTGAAAAAATATAACATAATTTCCCTGGATGAAGAAATATAACATAATTTCCCTAGATGGAAAAATATAACATAATTTCCCTAGTTGAAAAAATATAACATAATTTCCCTGGATGAAGAAACGCAACATAATTTCCCTGGATGAAGAAATACAACACAATTTCCCTAGTTAAAAAAAAACGTAACATAATTTCCCTAGTTGAAAAAACGCAACATAATTTCCCTGGATGAAGAAATATAACATAATTTCCCAGCAGCCATCGGGTCCAATTAGCCGACGCTCCACTTTCCGAAAGCCGATCTCGATCGCTCGATAGAAAAGAGTGGGGAAGAAAAAAAAAAGGAACTGTGAGTCGACGACGGGGAATATGTGTGCCACGGCGATCCGAAGTCGTTAGAAAGTATGACTCATTATCGAAAGCACGCGCATTAACTCGCGTTACGTCAAGGAGGTTTCTTAACCGGGAAGAATTAATAAGATCGTTATCCGGTTGCATGGGAAGCGAGGTTATGCGCGCGTTCTACGAGCAGGGTTGCCAGAAAAAAGCCCTACCGCGCTCTTCTACCAGGAAATTTGCTCGATACTCTGATATTCGCCAGATTGAGGCGATCTTTTGGTAGGAGGGATTTTTCCTGGCAACCATTCATGAGGTTAGTCGCGAGATTTTCTACTAGAAGGGATTTATCCTGGCAGCCCTGGGCACTCGATTCATGAAACTGCGTTAGTCGCGAGATGCATATATATAGTATGATTTTAACTCGAGTCTGAATGCGTTCCCGTGAAAGTTGACACCAGAAAAACATGACCCGGAGAGGGACACGGCTATCGAGTTACGATTTCAAGTATCGCAACGTCTAATTAATACGATCCGTCGTCGACGAGTCTCCGTCGACTTCCGTTCGATTCGACGTCGACCCGAAAACTCCGATCGATTCCATTTCCGATAAATTCTTCTTTTTTTTTTAAAGAAATGGTGTCCCGATAACGATTCCCTGTTCCCAGGTTTTAATTTCACGGCGTCTGACGTCGCCGGACGTTATTTACCCGCGCGGCCGTGTCAATAGTTTCGCGAAAAGTTTATTTCACGGTCCAACTGTTTTCTGGGTAACGAAAGAAAAAGGTTCGAGAGGCGAACGCTCGGTTCCAGGTAAACCAGTATTTCTTTTTTTACACCGTTTTGGAATCGTTCCAACGCGTCCGAATCGCGTTCTAAGAATAGATTTTTTTTAACGCCTGAATTATTTTATTTCGCGATTTTGTAGTTTTAATCGGAGCCGCGCCGATTGATATGGGACCAAATGGACGACGACGACGCGTGTAAAGCGCAATCCTGTTTGCCGATTCATATTCATGACGTCGCGCGGCAATCGTGCCGGGCTTTCAATAATGCCCGGGACAATCCGAATCGCGCGGCACGCACGAACAATGACACTTAACAAGTGTTCGCCGCCCGGCATGCATATGCGCCGGCACGCGCGCCTATTTTTAATTCCCAAACGAAAAAGAACGACCGATCCGGATCGGGGCAACGATTCCCGACGACGTACGAAAACTGTTTTTTTCGACTGTGTTTGTCGACGTGACGTATCGGCGAAAAACGTCGATTAACGAAACTCGCAGTTGCAGCCGGAAAAAAATATAGTTTATAATGGTAGCATTCATTTTCCGGATTGACGTTCCGCCAACGTTGAGGTTAGGTCGTAAATTATTGTAATTGTAATTATTATCAAAATGATCATGAATTATTGTAATAAATTATTGTGTTTTCTGTTTGATCGGATTTCCAGATTTTCGGTTTTTGACAAGATTGATGACGGGTTAAGAATTTGGTCTTTCATGAAAATGAGACGTAAGTCGATGTGACGTATCGCTGAGAAACGTCGATTAACAAAACACGTAGTTATGCGGAAATATAGTTTACAATGATCATAAATTATTGTGTTTTCTGTTGGCTCTGATTTCCAGTTTTTCGATTTTCAAGAAGATTAATGGCGTGTTAAGAATTCGGTGTTTCATGGAAATGAGACGTAAGTCGACGTGACGTATCGCTTTGGAACGTCGATTAACGATATTCACAATTACAGCCGGAAAAACATAGTTTATAATGATCATAAATTATTGCAATAAATTATTGAGTTTTCTGTTTACTCTGATTTCCGGTGTTTCACGGAAATGAGACGTAGTACGTCGAATTGACGTATCGCTGAGAAACGTCGATTAACAAAACTCGCAGTTATGCGAAAATATAGTTTACAATGATCATAAATTATTGTGTTTTCTGTTGGCTCTGATTTCCAGTTTTTCGATTTTCAAGAAGATTGATGGCGCGTTAAGAATTCGGTGTTTCATGAAAATGAGACGTAAGTCGACGTGACGTATCGCTGAGAAACGTCGATCAACAAAATTCGCAGTTACAGCCGAAAAAATATAGTTTCTAATAATCATAAATTATTGTAATAAATTATTGTGTTTTCTGTTTGCTCTGATTTCCAGTGTTTCATGGAAATGAGACGTAAGTCGACGTGACGTATCGCTTTGGAACGTCGATTAACAAAATTCGCAGTTGCAGCCAGAAAACTATAGTTTCTAATAATCATAAATTATTATAATAAATCATTGTGTTTTCTGTTTGCTCTGATTTCCGGTGTTTCATGGAAATGAGACGTAAGTCGACGTGACGTATCGCTTTGGAACGTCGATTAACAAAATTCGCAGTTGCAGCCAGAAAACTATAGTTTCTAATAATCATAAATTATTGTAATAAATTATTCTGTTTTCTGTTTGCTCTGATTTCCGGTGTTTCGATTTTTAATAGGATTGATGGCGCGTTAAGAATTCCGTGTTTCATGGAAATGAGACGTAATACGTCGACTGAATTTATTTCTGAATAATAAACTGTTTACTGAGTCCGACTCGAACGATCCCCAATTTGTACGAGCAAAGCCGATACGCGCTGTTCGGATTGATGTTAAAATTCACGGTACGTTGAAACCGATATATACAGGGTGACTCATTATTTTTTAATCGACCCACGCAATTGTCTCAGAAACTAAAAGAAATATCGGAAAATGGTTTGAACAAAAGTTGTAGGGTTTCGAGAGTCTTAAATATTAGCGACCTTCAATTTGACCTTAAAACAAATTTTCAATAACAAATGTCACCTTTTCATTTTTTAAATGAAAAACTATATTTTTTTATTGCGTATTCGATTTTCATGAGACGAAATACGCGTCTATTTTTTTCAGTTGACAAGATATTTGCGTGGATCGATTAAAACGACNCCCGACTCGAACGATCCCCAATTTGTACGAGCAAAGCCGATACGCGCTGTTCGGATTGATGTTAAAATTCACGGTACGTTGAAACCGATATATACAGGGTGACTCATTATTTTTTAATCGACCCACGCAATTGTCTCAGAAACTAAAAGAAATATCGGAAAATGGTTTGAACAAAAGTTGTAGGGTTTCGAGAGTCTTAAATATTAGCGACCTTCAATTTGACCTTAAAACAAATTTTCAATAACAAATGTCACCTTTTCATTTTTTAAATGAAAAACTATATTTTTTTATTGCGTATTCGATTTTCATGAGACGAAATACGCGTCTATTTTTTTCAGTTGACAAGATATTTGCGTGGATCGATTAAAACGACTCACCCTGTATGAATCCTGGCTGGGAGCGAGCGTGCCAACACTCATAAAAATGATACGCCGCTCCGATTCGCGAATTTACGTGCGCCCCCGTTCTTTGCCCACGGAAATCAATTTCATTCGTGCCTAAAAAGAGGATTCCGTAAACCTCGTACCGACGTACGACCACGAGAGAGAAAGAGAGACAGAGAGATTGACTCGGATCATCTCTCCGAGTCCTCTCAGAATTCCCTAGAAAATTGCTTAAATTCCCACGATCGTCCATTCGCCTTCCTTTCAGATATTCTTTATTAAAGGAAATTCCGGTAGCAATTCCGCTAATAAAACAAGCAACTATTGTCCCTAACAATTTTTGCTCATTAAATCAAAACAGCAATATTCGAATAAGCACGTCTTTTTTCTAAATTTCTTATTAACAATCAAATCAAATATTGTAATATAATATAAATATAATAATAAAATAAGTAAGTATTGTCCCTAGCAATTTTTACTCATTGAATCAAAACAGCAATATTCGAATAATCACGTCTTTTTTCTAAATTTCTTATTAACAATCAAATCAAATATTGTAATATAATATAAATATAATAATAAAATAAGTAAGTATTGTCCCTAGCAATTTTTGCTTATTAAATGAAAACAGCAATATTCGAATAAGCACGTCTTTTTTCTAAATTTGTTATTAACAATCAAATCAAATAATATAATATAATATAAATATAATAATAAAATAAGTAAGTATTGTCCCTAGCAATTTTTACTCATTGAATCAAAACAGCAATATTCGAATAAGTACGTCTTTTTTCTAAATTTCTTATTAACAATCAAATCAAATATTATAATATAATATAAATATAATAATAAAATAAGTAACTATTGTCCCTAGCAATATTTTCTCATTAAATCAAAACAGCAATATTGGAATAATTACGTCTTTTTTCTAAATTTCTTATTAACAATCAAATCAAATATTATAATATAATATAAATATAATAATAAAATAAGTAACTATTGTCCCTAGCAATTTTTACTCATTGAATCAAACCAGCAATATTTGAATAAGCACGTCTTTTTTCTAAATTTCTTATTAACAATCAAATCAAATATTATAATATAATATAAATATAATAATAAAATAAGTAAGTATTATCCCTAGCAATTTTTGCTTATTAAATGAAAACAGCAATATTCGAATAAGCTAGTCTTTTTTCTAAATTTCTTTCTAACAATCAAATCAAATATTATAATATAATATAAATATAATAATAAAATAAATAAGTATTGTCCTTAGCAATTTTTACTCATTGAATCAAACCAGCAATATTCGAATAAGCACGTCTTTTTTCTAAATTTCTTATTAACAATCAAATCAAATATTATAATATAATATAAATATAATAATAAAGTAAGTAAGTATTGTCCCTAGCAATTTTTACTCATTGAATCAAAACAGCAATATTCGAATAAGCACGACTTTTTTCTAAATTTCTTATTAACAATCAAATCAAATATTATAATTTAATATAAATATAATAATAAAGTAAGCAACTATTGTCCCTCTAACAATTTTTGCTTATTAAATGAAAACAGCAATATTCGAATAAGCACGTCTTTTTTCTAAATTTCTTATTAACAATCAAATCAAATATTATAATATAATATAAATATAATAAAATAAGTAACTATTGTCCCTAGCAATTTTTGCTTATTAAATGAAAACAGCAATATTCGAATAAGCTAGTCTTTTTTCTAAATTTCTTTCTAACAATCAAATCAAATATTATAATATAATATAAATATAATAATAAAACAAATAAGTATTGTCCTTAGCAATTTTTACTCATTGAATCAAACCAGCAATATTCGAATAATCACGTCTTTTTTCTAAATTTCTTATTAACAATCAAATCAAATATTATAATATAATATAAATATAATAATAAAATAAGTAACTATTGTCCCTAGCAATTTTTGCTTATTAAATGAAAACAGCAATATTCGAATAAGCACGTCTTTTTTCTAAATTTCTTATTAACAATCAAATATTATTTAATCAAATATTATTTAATTAATTATTGTTCATTATTTTTAAAGTGCTATTGCTGGGATTTTGAGAGGACGAAATATTCTTGGAACCATTGGAAATTCGAGAGAGACGTCTGCAGGAAAATTGTACCTCGTCGTCGTCGTAGGAGGAGGAGAAGTTCGTGGAAGGTCATTGTCAGAGAAGAAAAGGCAAACGGCGCGGCGGCGACGACGAAGAAACCCGGCTACCGTGTAAACGCGGCGGCAGGAAGGAAGGAAAGGAAGGCAGCCATGAAAGGATAATGAAAAATAAAGCAAGAAACCCCGAGCGAATTCCACGGAGCTCGTTCTCCGTCGTCGCCGCCGCCGTCGTCGTCGTCGTCGTCGAGGTGCCGTCTTCTCTAAGGCCACGTTCACACGGAACCACCTTCCGCTTCTCGGAAACCTCTCCCCGCTGCAGGTCCACGCTTTTTTACTCCCCACGAGCAGTGCATCGATTTCATCCAAAGGCAATCACGTTTATTTTCAACAAAAAAGTTAAACATCGTGATCTTTTCTTTTTTCTTCGAGATTTCGGCGAATAGTAATTTATTTTGACTGTTTGTTACACATTTTATAGTAAACTGAGCCTTTTAAAAGCCCACAAAAAATTAAGTTAGTTGGCTCGATTTTAAAGAACTTATTCCATTTTTAAGTGTGTCTGAATATTAATGGGAGTCACTGTATATCTCGTAATCATAAAATTATTGAAATAATTAAGTCTAAAAAATTTAAGTTTATAGAAATTTTGAAATTTAAGTAAAATCAAATAATATTTAGATTAATTATTAGCTTATTAGATTATTAGGTTTATTAGGTTGTTTATTAAAATTTAACTTAGATTATTTATTACAATATTATATATAAATAGTCGATAAAAACACGAATTTATGAATTCGATTAAATCCAAAAAAACTGTACATAAATAGTTTTAAAGAACTTATTCCGTTTTTAATTGTGTCCCAATATTTATGTACGTCACTGTAGATATTAAAAATCGTTCGTTTTAGTCTAGAAACGTCGAACTGTCCCCCGTTCGGTTAAGTGGGACGAGTTCGATCGGGCGAAATGGGTTTTCGATCTGCAAGAGGTATCGCAGATTTCCAGCTCAGTTTTTCCACCGAAATCCGAGCCTGAAGCAAATCGCCAAGAAAATTGCATTAGGCCAAACGGGCCATGAAGCTCTCCAAACGGGGACTTTGTAAACAGTGGAAATAATCCCGTCAGCGACGATCAAACGATTCTTTTCTGTGTATAGAAATCGGTAGAATGGGAAATCGTCGAACGGAGACCGTGAATTCTATACGCGTGGAAATTATAATACGTCTGAAACGAGACGTCGTCGTCGACGTTCTGAATCGCTTGGAAAAGCCGTTTCGTTTTTATTCGGGATTCGTCGATCATCGGGACGTTGTTATTCGCCCTCGAGGCGAGCGGCGTTTAAAGGGTGCCGCGCTGCACTTGTTCCTTCTCCACGGGCGTTAATCTCGATACTCTGACCTCGACCCCGATAAGAGACGATTTCCAACGGAAAGAGGACGCGGCTGCGGGCGCGCCTCGAATTATTCTCCGCGCAGATTAAAACGTCGCGTTTACCTGCGAGCGACGACGATTCAGCAATCAACGGGAATCGACCCTTTGTCGAGACTCCGACTATGCAAATAATTGATCCCATCATTTGATACGAGGTATTGACGACAGTGTACTGTCAACGAGTGGCAGTGAAACCAAACGAGTTTTTGATACGAAAGAAAAGTTCTTCGCTTCAAATTCTATTTATTTTATTAATTATTGACAATAGCGAAAAATTGTTTAGACAAAATTTGTAGGCAATGAAGTCCTCTACAAAAATGGTTCTATACATTTTTGGGCTAACTTCGATAGTTAACGAGTTAAACGTGATTAACTGCCGTTTTATCGATACTAATGAAATCCTCCATTTTTTCCTCGATTACTTCTAAACCGTGAGACTTACGAGAAAATTGCATAGAACCTTTCTCGTGACTCTCGACAATATCTACAACTTGTATTTCAAACATTTTTCGCTAGCGGCAAGAGGTAAGAAGTTATTGGGGAAAAACGATATTTTCGCGGTGGGGCGAAGGAACTGGCAATTAAAAACGACGCAAAGCAAACCATTATTGGCTCGGCGGACGGATGCTGGCGAACGACGAATAGTAATGACGGATACGTGACCGACATACCTCGTGCCTTTGGCCGGGGCCATTACGAAGGGAAACGAGAGAGGAATCAATGGCTCTCGGCTGCGCGCCTACAATTTATACCCGTGATACCGCAGTTTCTAGACGAGCCACGCGACCGATTCTGGGTCTACGATCCATCGCACGCACACTTGCCCCCCGTCGAGACGTTTTATCAGACGCACACATATGCAAACGTACGCAAACACACACTATACTTACTATATATTCAGTATATACTTACTATATTACTATATGTATATTCAATTCTATGCTGATGTAGAATTTTAGGTGAAACTCGATTCGTATATTGCGTGGATTAGTAATTTTAATAATTAATTGGTGGATTAGTCATTTCAATAATTAATTGGAGTGTATTTGATATTCTCGTGTGAATGAGACGAAATTCGCGACGACGACGACGAGGAGGAGTCTTCTATTTTATCCGTCGGGGACGTTTCGTACGACTTCCTGACGATGTCGACGACGGTGCCATTTCCCTCTTACGACGAATTAGCGATGCAAATGCGATTCGAACGGCTCGGCAGTCAACGCACTCCTGGCCCGTCGAGCAAATTCAGTGGGCGGACGTTGCCACACGCACTGTTTCCAAAGACTAATCAACAGACAGAGAGAGGCAGAGAGAGAGAGGCTGAGAGATGGACAGAAAGAAAGAGAGATAGACAGAGAGACAGAGAAACAGACAGAGAGACAGAAAGAGAGACAGACAGAGAGACAGACAGAGAGACAGAAAGAGACACAGACAGAGAGACAGAGAGAGAGAAATAGACAGACAGAGACAGAGAGAGAAAAAGAGGGAGACAGACAGAGAGACAGACAGAGAGACAGACAGAAAGAGAGAGGCAGACAGAGAGAGAGAGGCGGACAGAGAGAGGCAGACAGAGAGAGAGCCAGACAGAGAGAGAGCCAGACAGAGAGAGAGCCAGACAGAAAGAGAGAGGTAGACAGAAAGAGAGAGGCAGACAGAGAGAGCTAGACAGGGAGACAGACAGAAAGAGAGAGGCGGACAGAGAGAGCCAGACAGAGAGAGAGACAGACAGAGATCCAAAAAGAGAGACAGACAGAAAGAGAGAGATCCAAAAAGAGAGACAGACAGAAAGAGAGAGAT
>SMSR01014025.1:0-10819 GCA_019453355.1 Ceratina japonica
CCCCCGTTGAATTTAACTCTTCGCGACGTCCTTTCCTACGCTGTCCTCCCTATCTTTCGGGATATATAGGGAGTGGCCGGGGTAAGGCGGATAGCCTTACCCTGGAACCACCACGCCCTACGAAGGGGGCTCATCCGTCCTGGCCTTGCGAGGACCAGGCGGGTGGCTGGCGCGGCGGCGTCGTACCGTCGATTCGTTCGACTGATCTTGTGGCCTGGAAACCACAGTCGCCATCCAACTCTCACTGAGCGCGGTATTTGCGAGCGAGTGTGTTAACCTGTACCGGTGCTCGTTCGCGAGCATTTCAGGCACCTGGACTAGCCGGGTGGGGTCAACGCCTGCGTAGATCTTGAAACCAAGCTGGGGACGAGATCTCGATGCGGGCGGTACCCGAGGTGTTAGGGTGCCAATATGGCGAAGAGGATTTTGAATGGATTTGAAACATCGAGGGACATCGAGGGACAACGAGGGACAACGAGGGAAACGGCAAGAAAGTTTCAAGAAACATCAGGGAAGGACGACGGAGGGAAAGGAGATGACATTGAAGATTGATCTACATAGTCGATATGTAACTGCTATTACTTACCTGGTCAAGGATCAGAGCCAGCTCGATCTCTTCTGCCTCAGAGTCTGAGGGAGAAAGAGTGAGAAAATTGAAGAGAAAGAAACCGGAAGAGGCGAACATTTCCCTGGAAGACGCTGAACCGGAATGCAACCCAAAAATGGCCGAGATCAAGCAGGAAAGAGCTGCGCTAGAAGCGTTCCTCTTCAACGAGAACAATAAAATTACAAGACCTGCGATAAAGTTTATATTGGAGAGATGGAGTAACCTAGAAAGTAAAGTACAGGATCTTATTTTGCAAAACGAAATCTTAAAAGCAAAAGGATCAAACGTCATAGCTCCAACACCAACATTACTTTATGCACAAATCGCTGCAAAGGGTGGCTCTAGCGTCTCCAGAGTTGTAAACTCTCGACCGGAAAATAACAAAAAGAATGAGTTTCAAGCAATCATTATAAGACCTGAAAACGAAGATGATACAAGAAGTAATGACGAAATCAAAAAAGTCGTTACTAAAAGTCTTGAAAAACAAAATTCTAAACTTAGAATAAAAAGTATCAGACAAACTCGAAAGAAAGGATTAATAATAGAAGTGAAAGACGATGATGACGTAAAAATAATTAAGGAATCAAACCTAGAAAAAGCAGGACTAAGGATCGAAAAACCTAAGAAACTGGATCCCTCAATGATCATATATGACGTTGAAAAAGATCTGCAAAAAGAAGAACTAAAAGAAAACCTGCTACAAAAGAACTTTCAAAACCTAGGACCTGCTGAAATGAACGATCTAAAAGAGAGAATCGTTTTTAGACAAGCTTTCAGAGCTAAAGAAGACAAAGTAAACTGGATCGTTAAAATACCAGGATTACGCTTGACTCCCATCCTACAAGATGGAAGAATTTTTATGAAATGGAGGACTTATAGGGTCAAAGAATACGTAAATGTATTACGATGTTACAAATGCTTCGGCTATGGCCACATAGCGAAAGTGTGCGAACAAACAGCCCAGTCCTGTCCGACCTGCGAGAAGGACAATCATGACAAAGGCGAATGCCCAGCTAAAGACAAACCTAAGTGCATCAACTGTACTCGACTCAAACGAAAAGACGTGCATCACGACGCGAGAAACAAACTATGCCCTGAATATATGCGTATGCTCGAAATTTACAAAAGCAAATTGAAATGGACCTAAAAATAGGACAAATAAACGCGCAAAGATCCAGTCAAGCAGCAGCCGATCTAGAGAAACTGATGATTGAGGGCAATCTTGACGTGTTATGCATTCAAGAACCTTATGAATACAAGGGATTAGTACGAGGCTACGGTACGAAAGGATTGAAAGTGATCCAACCCAGTTCTGATAAAGTCTGGGTTGCGATAATAGCCAGAGAGGAAAAGGCGGATCTCTTCCACTACACCTACTCAGAATCCAAGCACGTGATGTGCATAAAGATACGAACAGAAGAACACGAAATCTGTTTCATCAATGTATATTGCCAATTCTCGGAACCAATAAAACCTATCCTTGACAAAGTTGAAAATATACTGACAAAATCTGCAAGAGAGAACGTAATAATAACTATGGACTCGAACGCTAAGTCAGGGATCTGGTTCTCAGAATCTACGGACGACAGAGGAAGAGTAGTGGAGGAATTCGTCTTATCCAACAATCTATACGTAGCAAATCAACCGGACAATCCCTTTACATACTCATCAGTACATGGGCAGTCTAATATTGACCTGACCATCGTCAATGGTGGTCTAATCAACAAAATAAGAGACTGGAAAGTAACAGAAAACAGCGTAATAAGCGACCACAATCTGATTACTTTCCTGATCACAAGCAACGCACCAAAACTCTCTATTGACGACAAGACCACGAGATACAACATAAAGAAAGCCAAATGGGAACAATTCGATGAAGCAATAAAAGCGGAATTCAATGACAATGTAATCGAAAACTTAGAAAGCTGTGACCACAACGAAGCAGTTAAAGTATTCGAGAAACATGTCAACAAAATCTGTGAGAAGTCCATACCGAAACTCAGGTTCCTCAAACAAAAGTCAGTCCCCTGGTGGAATGAGAGTATAAAGAAACTACGAAAAGAAGCCAGGAAGGCTAAGAAAAACTTAGCGAGAGCCAGAAAAATGAAACTTAGAGACGAAATTGATATCTACATATGCAATTACAAGTCAGCCAGAAATGCATATGTTGCAGAAATCAAAAAGTCGAAGTTAGAAACCTGGAGAAGCTTCGTTACTGAAGAAGCAAACAAGGACCCTTGGAGCCTGCCTTACAGGATCATCAGAGACAAAGTTAGAAAACCTGAAATTGTTAGTAGTGTAACAAGAAAAGAAGATGGTACACTTACCAAAACCTGGAAAGAAACAATAAGAGCGCTACTCACAAAGTGTGTGCCAAAGAAATTACCAGAAAACGAAACCGAAGAACACGCTTTGATCAGAGAAAAAGTAGCCCAATTTCAGAACATGAACATGGAAGCACCACTAACAATAGAAGAAATAGAACTGGCAGTTAAAAAGGCCAAACCAAAGAAGGCTCCAGGACCCGACAACATAAAAAACGAGGTGGTAAAAAGAATATGGACTTCGAACCCGCTGATACTACTAAAATTATATAATAACTGTTTCAAACACGAAAAGTTCCCAGACGCATGGAAACATGCAAGGCTCCACATTATAATGAAAGGGAGCAAGAAAGACAAATCCATGCTCAACTCATACAGGCCGATAGCTCTATTATCCTCAGTAGGGAAAATGTACGAAAGAGTGATAGTAAACAGGATTCAGTCACGATTCACAGAAGATAATTCACTCAACCAAGCGCAGTTTGGCTTCACTGCAAAGAAATCGACTGAAGACGCCCTACTGAGGGTAAAAAGAGGAATTCAGTATTCAGAAAGGAAATACGTAATAGCTCTTTTCGTGGATATCGAAGGAGCGTTCGACAACCTATGGTGGACAGCAATCTTCTATACTCTGACGAATGCAAACTGCAGTAATCATCTAATCAACATAATAAAAGACTATTTCCACAATCGACAAATCACAGTTGAGGCTAAATTTGAAAAGATGACGACAGAAATGGAGAAAGGCTGTCCACAGGGGTCAGTAATAGGACCTGAAGCATGGAAATGGTGCATAAATAGACTTTTAAACGAGTATGACGAGTTCCACAATGACGAAATAGAAGTAACTGCATACGCTGACGATCTCACAATTTTAATAAAAGGAAATAGCAGAGCTGAACTAGAAAAAGTGGGACAACGCGCAGTTATGACCCTGCTAAGATGGTGCACGAGTCACAAACTTAATGTGTCTAAGGACAAGACTGTGGCCATGCTAGTAAAGGGAAATCTCAAAGGACGCAATCCAGTATTAAAGATAAATGACAAAACAATCCAGTTTGTCCAGCAAACGAAATACTTAGGAATAATAATTGACAACAAGCTCAATTTTGAAGCACACGCAAAGTACATTCGTGAGAAAATAGTCAGCCTCACTATGGCCATAAGGAGAATCTCTAGACAGGAATGGGGTATAAAGTACCACGCCATGAAAATAATTTACAAAATGGTAGCAATACCCATCGCAACCTATGGCGCACTTGCGTGGTACGATAAAGCAAACTCAAGTATGGTCAAGAGGCAATTAGCTGCGGCACAAAGAACAATCCTCCTGTTCATTACCAAAGCATGCAGGACAACGTCAACATCAGCACTTCAAGTGATTAGCGGAATATTACCACTTGATCTCTGTGTTACCCAGTACGGAATCACTAGCCGAATCAGGAAAAACCTAAGTACGAATTGGGGAGATTTCAACTACAGAGAAACAGAGAGCATAAATAAACAAGACGTTAATGAAAAAAGAGCTGAACTATATAAGATCCTGATAGCTACATGGCAAGACAGATGGAATAACGACACGCACGGGAGAATTACATACGAATTTATTCCAGATGTTGAAGAGGTAGACAAAAATATCTGGCTACGATTCAACAGAAAGTGTACCTACATAGTTACAGGATACGGACCTATAAACGAATCCCTATACAGACGAGGTGCAAACGACACTGATAAATGCCCTGCATGTGATATGATTGAGACAGTTGAATACCAGCTATATGAATGTCCAGCTTACGAAGATCTAAGATCACAATTTATTGAGTACAACACAAGAATAAAACGACATCTAGTTCTAAAAGAAAATATAAAACAATTCAACGAATATGCAAATAAGATATACGAAAGAAGAACAACGTACCTAGACAACAACCATCATCACAACGACAACGAATTAGGCTAGGAAGAAACCCGAAATAAAAAATCGAATAACTCGAAAAGGGTGCGATTACGAATGTTTTCGTTCAAGACCTTTTAAGCTCCCGGGAAGACCCTCTTTCTAATGGCGGGGCCAAAACAACCCCTTAATTAGGGAAGTTACTCCGAGGAAAGCAGATGATCGAATAGAATTCCTAGAAAGTAGATTACAGGTTTGCCTCCTCGTGGCAGGGACGGGCAACGGCAGTAAGCCGGCTAAAAACCTGAAACAAGAATGATCAAAAGAAAACGAGAAATTGACAAATAGAAAACACATAACAAAAATCAAAGACAAAGACACAAAAATGATTAAAGAAAAGAAAAAAGATAAGAAAGAGTGCGGTAATGAGTTTATGCTCGAAATCCGCAGAAAAGAACTAGATAAGAAATGAAAAAAAAAAAAAAAAAATGTCCTCCTGGGCCGCTTCTCCCTGAACGCGATGACCGACCAGAGCAACGGGACTGGAAGAAGATCGCCACTAGACGGGCGAGATCCTCCAGCCGCTCCGGCATGTCCACCAACTCGGCAGCCTCCACAATGCGCGCCCTTTCCGCGCCCACGTCTTCCGGGCATGGTGACCCGCAAGCGCGTGAGCCACGGTCGGAGACGGCACCGCTTTGGCCAGGGTGGGCGTCGGTGCTGCCCTGGTCGTTCGAAACTCTACTACCCGAACCGATGCCCTTAGCGCCTCGCGAGGAAATATTGGGTGTTGAAGCGCCCCGACGGTTCGTTGACGCTCGCCCGGTGCCGCGTTGAACGGGTACGGCCAGTCTATTCATGCGGCCGCGACCTTGACCGCTCTTACCGATACGCATCCGCGACCGCGAACCCCCCGGCGCGCCCCCCCTCGCGACGCCCCGTTGTCCCCGATTCGCGTTTCGCACGTCGGTAATATCGTCCGTCGCGTTGTTCAGCCCCCGGTTGTCGCTTGTGTGGCGGCTGTCTTCTCCCCCAGTCCGGACCGGGGGAGGCATGGCGCGGCCGCGATTCGTGCTCTCGCCCGCTACAATTTCGAAATTTATCGGGCTAGTACCCCTGTCCTTAACCGATATCTTATTTCTATTTTCGCCCCGGGTCGCATTAATCCCTACGTCCTCCACTCTGGACGCAGGAATCCTCCCTCTGCGCTCGTCTTGCTGTTGATGTAACTGCTGCTGCATGTGCTGCTGCTGCTGCTGTTGCCGCTGCTGTTGTTGTTGCTGCTGCTGCTGCTGTTGTCGTTGCTGCTGCTGCGGCTGCTGTTGTTGCTGCTGGCTGCTCCTTTGACTCCTCCGCTGGCGTCTTAATGTTACAGCGCGCGTCCAGCCTTCCAGGGAGACGTCAGACGCCGAAGAGGAGGTCGACGCTGCGTCGCTGTCCTCGCACGACGATTCTTCAATGATGGGGAGAGGCGCTGATGGTGTTGAAGGGGTCTGCCTCTCCCCGGACGTAGCAGCCACCCTGGGGGGCGCCTGGATGTTGGGTGCGCCCCCCGCGGCCCGCAGTCTCATCGCCGGGCCGCTGTCCATCTCCCTCGGAGGTAGGGTACTCGCTCTGGATCTTCGTTTCTTGGTGGCGGCCTCGTCTGCGGTCCTCTTCTCCCCGCCGGCATTCTTCGGTCTTGTTGTCCTTGGGATGGACCGCGGAGGCTCACTGGCTGCCCTTGTCATCGACCGGGTCATCACCCGGGCCGGAATAATGGGCAGCTCTGCTTGTGCGTTGTTATTATTCCAATCGGTGGCCTCCGCGCTTGCGTGTCCACCCCGTCCGCCGCTCTTCGGTGTTGGTCTGTGCGGCGGACTCACTTCCGCCGACGGGATTGGCCGGCCGCAGACGGACGTCGTCGTCGTGCTCGTTGTCAACGTGGCCGAGGCACTGCACACGGCTATGGTGGTGGGTGGGGGGGTGCATAAATTGATGACAGTTGGTGTAACCCCCCCAGCAACGGGCGTGATGGTAGCTGCCCGTGCCTCGTGTGCACTCCTCTGTGCCTCGGCCTTTGCTGCGGGCAATTCTCCCCTTGTAGCTTCCGCGTAGGTCGTCGTCGGCGTCACTATCCTTGATCGTTGGGGCGGGACAGGTTGGGGAGGCTCGCAGATGTCCAGCGTCGAAGTTCTGCGGGACCCTGGCTTCGATCCAGCCGAGAGGGGCCCCGCAGCTGTCCTCCCCATTGACACTGCCCCGCCACTTTTAGGGGGAGAGGGTTTGCCCGCAGATCTGGACGCGCCGACGCCAGCTCTTGATGTTGAAGCGCCGAGGAAGATCGGCGCTGGAGGAGTCGTCTTCTTTCTTGATATTGTTGTTGCAGCAGCAGTGAACGCAGGGGAGGTCCTGGTCACTACCGCGATCGTCCGTGTGATTCTAACATTTGAAATTATTCGCGGTTTGGGGGCGGCGGACGGAACGCCCCCGTTGAGTGGAGGAGCGGGAACGCGCGCAGTTGCGATTCCCGGGGCTGCTCCCTCGGCCGCTGCACGCGTTGCAGCGGGGGAGCGTTGACGCTTCTCTGCGTGATTATTGCTATTTACAACTGCTCCTTGGGACCCGCGGCTTGTGGTGGCCGTGCCCTTCGCGGTCGCGGTTTTTCGGCTCGTACCGGTTTTCTTTGCAACCCCGCCCGTTGCGTGGCTTTCCTCGAAGTGCCTCTTCACAACTTTCAACGCATACACGCTGTTGTCGGTGAAGGGGCACTTCGAGCAGAGCCACGTTTTCTTGTTAATCGTTGGGTGTTTTAGTTTTACATGCTTAACGAGATCCTCGTGTTTCCGGTACGAGCCGATCCCTTTCGTCATATTCGTTCCGGGTTTATAGCATGTGGGGCACGGCCATTCGGTAGCGAGTGGGAATCTAAGCATTAAAATATTATCTGTGAATTCCGCGGGACGCGGATCAGCCGCGGGTTCCGCGGAGCAGGCCTCGTTCGTCATCGTTAAAATTCTTCGCTAATAATTAAATAAATAAATAGATAAAAATTAGCACGAGGCAGTCAGAAGAAGATACTAAAATTGAACGTCAATAAAATAAATAGAATAAAATAAATAACTAGTTCAACGATCAAAGTGCGCTTTGAGCTTCAGCGCGACGCGTGTGTCTTGCCAGACGATTTCCACAGCCCAGCTCGAGCCGTACGACAAGATGGCCGATGCGTGCCGACTTCGTCCCGCTACGTGGCACGTCGGTGTGCCGCCTGTGTATGTGTGCGTGGGGCCGCTGGTGTGCCGCGTGGAGTGACTTGCACACCTCGCACGCTCGGTAGAAATGCTGGGACGACGCTACTGTTTATCTGGATTTGTTGTCGACACGCTAACGGAATCTCTCAGTATACATATATATGTACTGCTTTTCTATCAAGATGTAAAATATTATCGCTGCGACTTCTCTTTGTGCGACGGTTCTGTGCCGTGTCGCCGAGTCGCTTGTGCACGCGTAAGCAGTAATATGAATAAATGGATAAATAAATAAATAAATTACGAGTAACGGAAAAGCCGAGTCAGATATTAGAATAAAACGGTTGTAAAATAGAAATAAGAATAAATATGTACCGGAGTCAACGAAAATAAGACTATGCCAATAGGGGCATACAAGGTGAGGTAAATAAATATAATTCGAAGCGAGACGTAACGTACAATTGACTGGTCAAATATTAAAATGAACTACAATGTAAAAGATTAAATAGTTAACTTAGTCAAATGTTAAGAGAGCCAATAGGGGCTTGAATAAAAGTAAAATAAATAAAACACGGAACGTAAAATAAAATAAAATAAACTCTAATACCGAAACTGTCAAAATAAAATAAAACCGTTTGATCTAAAATCTAACACTTAGCACAATAATAAGAACGCGATAAAACCCGAAATAATAAATTAAGACGCAACACTAATAATAAATTAATTGCTACGAGCTAGACTGTGGGAGCAGGTACAGAGAATAAAATAACGCAGGATGTGGGACACAGTATTTCCAATTTTATTAAATTTCTCCTTTCCTACGTCACGGAAATTCGTCGGTGCTCGTAGACGGGCAGGCCGAACGATTTCCTTTGGAGAGTGCGGGACCTCGCAAGGCCGGGGTGACAGGGCAGACGAATATTACAATGGAAATTTTATTAGTTAAGGCTCCTTCCAACACCAACCGCGACCGTTAAAATTTTATTTGGCGTCGAGCCTCTTCTGCCACCGTTCACCCGGCTTACCTCCTACAACACTTAACGCTATACCGCAGGTCCACGCAACTCTCCTCTGTGTCCGCACGATCCTCTCTGTCCTGCTGCTGCTCCGCCTGGCGAATCCTGTGACCACGAGACACACGCGAACACGAAAAACGCGAATTGCAACAATGTACCGCGAATTGCAACAATGTGAAAAATACTGATTTTTGGAAACTCTTATTGAGCCAATCCCAGCGGCACTGCAATGCCGGGCTGACTCGCGACAGAGGCGGAGCAAGCTCCGCTGTCTCCGTCAATTTCCAAAAATCAGTTTAATATTCTGACTCCTCGATGAGGAGTGTATCAGATATTAAGCTGATACAGTTTTACATTTAAAATGTACATCTAATCGCGGTCTTCCGCACGCATTACATAGTTTATAAAATACAAGGCACGCTGCAGGGCAGACGAATCTCCCTCAGCGCTCAGTCATCTATACAAAAATTATATATAGCATATACACATTTAGTTGAGTGGCAGGACACGGTGCCTGCCACCCACGCCACAACCAACCAGGGACTGAACCCCGCGACGGACTCGTCAAAAAGAGTGCGTCAAGATACAAAAGAAAAAGAAAAACTAAGTCTAAGCGGAGACGCCGCTTAGGGAGACACGGACGGTGCATCCTCGGTTCGCGGCGCGTACTGGCGCGTCCCGGTCACGTGCTCGACATAAATATCCCGGGACCAGGCTACTGTCTCAGAGACCATGAGTCGTCTCATCAGGTCGGAATACCCTGATGAGACCCGCAGCCGGGAAAGGATGGATTCGTTATTGGGGTCCCAGGCCCCCAGGGAGCCGACGATGAATGCATCTACATGAACTTTAAAGCCCGCGGATGTTAACGAGTCGGCGAGGGGCTGATACTTGAGTATCTTGGCCACTCTCGCCGACTCCAAGGCACTAAAACTATAGAATTTAAGAGAGCATATACTAAACTCTAATTCTAGCCATGCTAAGAGACTTGGCATCACTGTTAATGGCGGAATCGTGAGGCCCATTTTCGCGAATGACAAAACGGTACTCGCGATTACAATTAACGTTTTCGTTAGTATATAATCATATTAATTTGTAGTATTTGTCATCAATTATGTATAACAAAGGTATAAGGATTATAAATATGGCAAGCACAAGTGATAAAAGTGTCTCGGATGTTTATAAATATGTTATTCATTTCATGGACACTCAGGAGAGTTTTGTGTTGTGATTGATTATATCTGAAATATTTACGGTCTTTTCAGGAAAATATGAATGTGAAGAGTGATAAAACAATCTGTAGATTAAATAGAAACGTCTAGAGATGCATTGAATGAATTATAAACGAATGAAATACTCAAATAAACAGTATTAATGATGTGATGTCAAAGAGGTTATGTGGATATGTGAGAAAGTTACGAATAATATGTAAAAATATTGTATGTATATCAATGTACGTCACTGTAAACGAATATAAATAAATAAATATTCCCTTAGTTGTTGTATTTATTCACGGCCGTCTATAGTAGAAGGCCGGAACATCCCCCACCAAAAAGCCGAATCGGCCTTCTAAATTCATTTCATGCANCTCTCCCCCAGTCCGGACCGGGGGAGGTATGGCGCGGACGCGATCCGTGCTCTCGCCCGCAACGGAGTCAATGTTTATAGGGCTGGTGCCCCTGTCCGTAACCGATTTCTTATTTATATTATTATCGCCCCGGGTCGCGGCGTCCTCCACTCTGGACGCAGGA
>SMSR01014026.1:0-11204 GCA_019453355.1 Ceratina japonica
CATTAACGAAGTCTGTAAATTAATTTCGTTTATATGTATACACAATTTAAACTAAATAGTATTAACATTTTCAGTAATAATATTTGCTCTGAATAATCGACCATAAATTTGTTAAATCAATAATTTATTCATTGAATGTGTAAATTCTGTGTTTCGTAACCAAACATGGTTTAAATTAAACCCAGTAATAGTTGCGACAGAAGTGCATTTCATTCACTTCTGTCGTAACTATTATTAGATTTCTCTTATTCCACTGTTTAAACATTTTGCATATTTTCATTTCTGTCGTAACTATTATTAGATTTCTGTCATTCCACTGTTTAAACATTTTGCATATTGACCTTTGCAATCATTAATTGCAATCATTAATTAACACAGATATGAATATAACGATATACTAATCCTATGTGTATTCTATATATGTGCATGTATGTATATTTCGTGCTGTAATTGCTGATGTTAAAGGGAGGACGAGAGGGGAGTCGTGGAAAGTACCGATTTTCCTTTCTATCTCTTTTCCTCGCGGCTCGGCCGGTCGACGACCTTTTTAACCTGGTTGCGCGCGGTTTAATGACGCTTTCTTTCGTGCCGCGCTCTCATTTCGCTCTCGCGCTTTTCCATTTATATTTTCTCGCCTAACCCTTCCGTCTGCCACCCGTCGCGTCTCGTCGCTTTCAAAGGAACCTGTACCCACTGCACGCTTAATAGCAAATAACAGCTTTTGACGAAACCGTTTCCGGGTTCCCCTCCTGTTTCACCCCTTCTCACACAACCCTTATCTCTCTCTCTCTCTTTATCTTTTTATCATACACTTGCTATGTTAAATATTACCGAACATTTTATTTCTATTTTCTGCTGAGATAAAAAGGAATTAGTAATCGAACAAACTTAGAAATTATAATCTAAATTAATAGTTGTGTCAAAATTTATGGATTTTTTTATTCAAAGATAAGGGGTTCACTTCGTTTCACTGCTTTTCTTACCTTTTATCTCTTTTTTTCTCTCCCTCTCTCTCTCTCTCTCTCTCTCTAATATGCACTTGTCGTTTTAGATATTAATGAACATTTTTACTATTATTTATTATCCTCAATTGAAATAAGAAATAGTTCATAATAGAACGTCCTCAGGAATTAAATAGGAATTAGGATAATGAGGAATAAAATAGGAATTAATATAATCAGGAGTAAAATAGTTTTGTCAATACTTGCTGCTTTAGATATTGCTGAGCATTTTTAGTGTTCCTAAGCATTTTATGTTGGAATAAGCAGTAGTTTATGAACGAAAAATTTCCAAAATAAAATAGGAATTAAATCATCAGACTTAAATAGGAATTAGAATAATCAGAAGTAAAATAAGAATTTGAATAATCAGGAATAAAATAATTTTGGCAATACTTGCTGCTCTAGATATTACTGAGCATTTTCAGTATTCCTAAGCATTTTCTGTTGGATTAAGCAATAGTTTATGTACTAACAATTTCAGGACTTAAATAGGAATTAGATAATCAGAGTTAAATAGGAATTAGGATAATCAGAAATAAAATAGGAATTAGAATAATCAGCACTAAAATAGTTGTGTCAATACTTGTTGCTTCAGATATTATTGAGCATTTTTAGTATTCCTAAGCATTTTCTGTTCGAATAAGCAATAGTTTATGTACGAACAATTTCAGGACTTAAATAGGAATTAGATAATCAGAGTTAAATAGGAATTAGGATAATCAGAAATAAAATAGGAATTAGAATAATCAGCACTAAAATAGTTTTGTCAATACTTGCTGCTTTAGATATTGCTGAGCATTTTTAGTATTCCTAAGCATTTTATGTTGGAATAAACAGTAGTTTATGAACGAAAAATTTCCAAAATAAAACAGGAATTAAATCATCAGACTTAAATAGGAATTAGAATAATCAGAAGTAAAATAAGAATTTGAATAATCAGGAATAAAATAATTTTGGCAATACTTGCTGCTCTAGATATTACTGAGCATTTTCAGTATTCCTAAGCATTTTCTGTTGGATTAAGCAATAGTTTATGTACGAACAATTTCAGGACTTAAATAGGAATTAGATAACCAGAGTTAAATAAGAATTAGGATAATCAGAAATAAAATAGGAATTAGAATAATCAGCACTAAAATAGTTGTGTCAATACTTGTTGCTTTAGATATTATTGAGCATTTTTAGTATTCCTAAGCATTTTCTGTTGGATTAAGCAATAGTTTATGTACGAACAATTTCAGGACTTAAATAGAAATTAAGATAATCAGGAATAAACTAGGAATTAGGATAATCAGGAATAAAATAATTGTAGCAGTACTTGTTGGTTTAGATATTACTGAGCATTTGTAACATTCCTAAGCATTTCCTATTGGAATAAGCAGTAGTTTAAGAACGAACAATTTGAGGAATTACGGTCTGAATTACTAAGCAGGTGTTCTGTGAGTGGTTGAATTTTTATTGAGAGAAAAAGTAACAGTTCTTGACATATATCAATATGAAAGTGTAACGGGAGCACAGAGACGTAGGAACGCGAGCGTATCGCGATACGAGTGCGTGGAAAATCGATCGGCCGATAATCCAACGATAGAATGACCTCGTTCGGAACACCAGTTACTGCCCTCCGTTCTCTCGCCGCGCGGCTAAATATTTGATCTAACAGGGCCGTGATAACCCTTATCGCGGTTCACACGACAGGCGGACTGAATAAACTCGCGATCATAGTTTCGCATTTTATACAACAGTTGCAGCAAATTGCTACAATTAATACCAATATCGATAATGAAGATTTTATATGTATTTATAAAAATTTTGATTCAGAATTCCAATTTGAGTAAATTATCGTCCAAGTTGTAATTCAATTAAAATAAATGATGAATTTGTAATCATAATTTTGTATGTAATATAGAAGCCTCCAAAATTTAATACAATTTATGTAAATATCGATAATTAATAAAGATTTTATAAGAATTTATAGAAATTTTGATTCAAAATTCTAACTTCAGTAAATTATCTTCCAAGTTGCAAGTCAATGGAAATAAATGACGAACTTGTAATCATAATTTTGCATTTGAGTGAATTACCTTCCAAGTTGCAATTCAATGAAAATAAATGACGAATTTATAATCATAATTTTGCATTTAATATATGAGCCTCCAAAATTTAATACAATCTATGTAAATATTGATAATCAAGATTTTATAGTAATTTGTAGAAATTTGGATTCAGAATTCTAATTTGAGTAAATTATCTTCCAAGATGCAAGTCAATGGAAATAAATGACGAACTTGTGATCATAATTTTGCATTTGAGTAAATTATCTTCCAAGTTGCAATTCAATGAAAATACATGATGAATTTATAATCATAATTTTGCATTTAATATAGTAGCCTCCAAAATTTGATACAATCTATGTAAATATTGATAATCAAGATTTTATAGTAATTTATAGGAATTTTATTTCAGAATTCTAATTTGAGTAAATTATCTTCCAAGTTGCAATTCAATGAAAATACATGATGAGCTTGTAATCATAATTTTGCATTTAATATATGAGCCTCAAAAATTTGTTAAAATCTATGTAAATATTGTTAATCAAGATTTTATAGTAATTTGTAGGAATTTTAATTCAGAATTCTAATTTGAGTAAATTACCTTCCAAGTTGCAATTCAATGAAAATAAATGATGAATTTGTAATCATAATTTTGCATTTAATATAGAAGACTCCAAAATTTGATACAATTTATGTAAATATCGATAATCAAGATTTTATAGAAATTTCAATTTAGAATTCTAATTTGAGTAAATTATCTTCCAAGTTGCAATTCAATGAAAACAAATGACGAACTTACGATCATAATTTTGCATTTAATATAGAAGCCTCCCAAAATTATTATAATAAATATAAATATCGATATTGAATTTTTTATACAAATCAACAGGAACTTTAATTCAGAATCCTGACATGAATAAATTATCTTGCAACTGCAATTCATTGAGATACAAAATAAATGCTAAACAAATAAAGAAAGTCTCGATTGTTTTATCCCTTTAAACTCATAACTGGAAATAGCAGATACACAATTCAAACAGAGTCATTTTTAAATTCCAGTGATTCGTGTGTCGGAAGGGAGGTCAGAATGTAAATGTTGTTGAATCCTTGATAAAAACGGCAACTGGAATCCGTCGATCGATCAGTCCCTCGCTGGAATGACTAAAGGATCAACGCCCCCGTGGCTATAAAAAAATCGTCCTTTCGTCGACCCCGTCAGGAATACGTCTCCCTCTAATCATTGCGAGCCGGCCGCGCGAGAAGTGTCCCCTGTGAAGCTCAATAAAATCGAGAGTTTACGGTCCGTAAAACCCGATGGACGGAGGAGGAAAGTGGAAATGGGAGTGAGCGCGTTTCAATCTGGATACCGTCGTCGCTTTTATTCGCGGGGATTGCCAGACAATACGTTTCGGCAGCGATGACTCGGCCCGTCCGAATTTTATTCCTACGAAATCCACCGAAATTCGAAAACATTTTCATTCAAATTCCTTTCTTACACAAACATTTATGATCTTTTATCAAATGTCACGTTTGAATTTTATATAAAACCTTCCAAATCTCCAGTAATAAAAAATCATTCTTATTCTATTTAATTAATAAATTAGAGTTAAGACAGATTAATATTATTTATTGTTTGACTGTGGCTGTTAGGCGAGCGGTTAAATCGATTTGCACACGCAGACAGGTCCGTGCGAACGGGATGACGACGCCGTTACGAGACAAACACTCGGCAACCGTGAAATCGATCGAGTCAGAGCCGATAATGTTCCGCGATAACGCCGGCTGGCTTATCGGGGCTCTGTCCTTGATCGTCGCCAACTTTCCTCACTCTGCTCTCCTTTTTTCCCCGCTCCGTGACAGGCAATGACACCAGGCCAGAGGAGATCAACCTGGAGGAAATTAGGAATTTCAAGTGAAACTTAAATGACATTTTGTTCATTGATGTCAGACAACTTAACATTTGACCTACTGATATTTTTTATTCAATCAAAATAAGTCGTTTTCACTGGTTTGGTAATTCTTCATTTGGTATTAAATCATAATTTTATTGTACATACGATGATAGTAAATATGAAAATCATTGAATTAGTAGAAAGAATAGAAATTTTTTCCAGGATAGAAATTTTTTTAACGTAGGATTAGGAATTTTTCTAATATAGATCAATTTAGAAAAAAATTAGGAACCTATTCAGAGATCATCTTGGAGGAAAATTGGAATTTCAAGTGAAATTTAAATGACATTTTATTCAATGATGTCAGAAACCTTAAATAATAATTGGTTGCATTATTCTAAATAAACTGAGGAACTGTAGTATTAAAAATGAAGATTCCTTTAATTATCTTTCAATCATTCATTGTCATTCAATCATATATTGTCGTTCAATCATTCATTGTTCATAAATGACTTTAATCGTCAGAAGAAGAAATTGCTATACAAATTTTCCGAAGAAACGAAGAAGTCAGTGATTCAGAATGTCGAATAATTTTCAAGCAAAAATGAAATTATGGTTTATATATTAACGTTACTGTTTTAAATAATAATTGAATGCAGTATTCCAAATAAAATGAAGAATTAAAATAGTAAAAATGAAGATTATTTAATTGGCAGAACATGATTGCTACTTATACATATGAGATCAAACTAGGCAAACAGTGAAGTCAGTAATTCAAAGAATTTTCCATTCTCGATAATAATTTTGCAATAAAAATTGAATGACATGTGATTTATTAGTGTTAGAAACTTTAGATCGTAATTGGACTCGGTATTCCCAACGAACTGAAGAGTTATGATATTAAAAATGACAATCGTTTAGTTCTCTGAAGAAGAAGTTGCCATATTTCTCGAGATAGATAAAGCTAAACAAACAAAGAAATCAGTGACTCTTGTAGACAATTTTCAAATAAAAATTAAATTACACTTTGGACACTGACATCAGAAATTTTTAATCATAATTGCATTTCACAAACTGAAAAATTATAATTGTAAATATCATGTACTTCGTAATTGTAAATATGTTCTAAGGTGAAGGTTGTCGTATAGATTTTCCCAAGATAGATAAATGTAAACTAAACTGGCAAATCAGTGACCCATTCAGAGATCAGTCTGAACAAAATAACGAATTTCAAGTAAAATATAAATCTTGAATCATCTTTTAAGATGATATTTCGTTCATTGATATCAGAAACAATAAATCATAATTATATTCATTATGTTAAAAATAAACTTAACAATTATGGTAATAAAAATGAAATAAATTTACTTCTGGCAAAAAAAGTACATCTTACATAAATTTTTCCGTGACACATTACTTCAAATAAACAGAGAAATCAGTGACCTATTCAGAAATTATTCTAAACGAAACGAGGAATTTCAAGAAAAAATATTGATGATATTCTTTTTCATTTTTATCATTAAAATTTTTTAATTCATAATGGAATGCAATTATGTATATAGAGTTTCTGATACCAATGAATAGTAATTAAACGAAAAGTAAAAACAGCAATTCATTGGTATTAGAAACTTTAAATCATAATTCTATTCCAAATAAATTGAAATAAATGAAAATCATGGCAAAAGAGAAAGTGGTTACTATGCAAATTTTCTTAAGACAGATTAAACTGAACAGAGAAATCAGTGACCTATTCAGAAATTTATTCGGAGGAAAGTTAGACTATATTCTCTTCATTGATATTAAAAACTTTAAATCATTCTAATTCTATTTCAAATAAACTAAGAAATTATGATCGTAAAAATGAAAATCAAGCAACCTGTGTCTAAAACAAAATCAAGATATAATCTCAATGGATGGAAGATGAAATATAAGATTACTTGGCAAAAGGAGAAATGCTGTATAAATTTTCGCTAAACAAACAGAGAGAAATCAGTGACCCATTCAGAAAATTTTCCATTCTCGATAACAATTTGCCAGAGACCATCCTCCGGAGGATTCCACGAGGAACGAAGTTGAATTCCAGAGTGGACGGAACTCAGCGTGAAACTACTCCCGTAGGATGTAGCTACCTGCATCCGGCGGCCAACGAAATTTCTCTCACTCTCGTTTCGTTAAACGATACACGTGCGTCGACGCAGTGAACATATGGCACTAACATTATCCTTTTATTACCGCGCCGACACGTGGGAAACGAGGGCAAATTGAAATCATCCCGGAAGCCATGCAACACTGTTTTCACTCGTTACGAACACTCTTTCTCGCTCCCTCAGTTCTTTTCCTCATCAAATTTGTAACAGGTACTATTTTTCCTCTCTTTATTTCGAACATTTTGGAGAACAGGTACAACTGCAGGAAAAACAGGAAACATTGTATTCCATGTTTTTCTAAGTACTCATTTTTCCTAAACAATATTTTCTAAATAAGTACCGATTTTCCCTAAATTTTCTGATTAATTTTTTCCAAATTCTATTTTAAATAATTTAATACAATTCTAAATATTTTTATCTAAATAATATTTTCTAAACAATCTTTCCTACATTCTAATTAATTTTCTACATTCTGATTAATTTTTTCCAAATTCTATTTTAAATAATTTAGTACAATTCTAAATATTTTTATCTAAATAATATTTTCTAAACAATCTTTCCTACATTTTATCCTAAATAATATTTTCTAAATAATATTTTCCCATCAAATTTTTAACAGATACTATTTTTCCTCTCTTTATTTCGAACATTTTGAAGAACAGGTAAAACTGCAGGAAAAACAAGGAAGCATTGTATTCCATGTTTTCCTAAATAAATACTCATTTTTCCTAAACAATATTTTCTAAATAAGTACTAATTTTTCCTAAATTTTCTGATTAATTTTTTCCAAATTCTATTTTAAATAATTTATTCGAAATACAGTTCTAAATAATTTTATCTCTAAGTAATATTTTCTAAACAATCTTTCCTAAATTCTATCCTAAATAATATTTTCTAATTCCCATCAAATTTGTAATAGATACTATTTTCCCTCTCTTTATTTCGAACATTTTGAAGAACAGGTAAAACTGCAGGAAGAACAGGAAGCATTGCATTCCATGTTTTTCTAAATAAATACTCATTTTTCCTAAACAATATTTTCTAAATAAGTACTGATTTTTCCTAAATTTTCTAATTAATTTTTTCCAAAAATTCTATTTTAAATAATTTATTCTAAATACAGTTCTAAATAATTTTATCTAAGTAATATTTTCTAAACAATCTTTCCTAAATTCTATCTTAAATAATATTTTCTAAATAATATTTTCTAATCCCCATCAAATTTGTAACAAATACTTTATTTTCTCTCTTTATTCCGAACATTTTGAAGAACAGGTAAAACTGCAGGAAAAACAGGAAGCATTGTATTCCATGTTTTTCTAAATACTCATTTTTCCTAAACAATATTTTCTAAATAAGTACTGATTTTTCCTAAATTTTCTGATTAATTTTTTCTAAATTCTATTTAATAAAATTGTAAATAATTTTATCTAAATAATATTTTCTAAACAATCTTTCCTAAATTCTATCCTAAATAATATTTTGTAAATAATATTTTCTCAATAGAGTATTTCTGTGATTATGTACGAGGTATATAAAGATGTGTTTAAGTACGCTTAAGAGGAGACCGGTTGTGCGAGGCGTGTAGGATTCCCGGCGAAGGCTTGATTAGAGGTTCGCACCCTTGGATGCAAACGCGACCTCAGCTTCTAGGCTCTGCCGAGCACCCGGCACACTTTTACCGTAACCCTGATCGCGATATTCCATNATTTCCTCTCTTTATTTCGAACATTTTGAAGAACAGGTAAAACTGCAGGAAAAATATGAAGCATCGTATTCCATGTTTTTCTAAATACACATTTTTCCTAAACAGTATTTTCTAAATAAGTACTGATTTTTCCTAAATTTTCTGATTAATTTTTTCTAAATTCTATTTAATAAAATTGTAAATAATTTTATCTAAATAATATTTTCTAAACAATCTTTCCTAAATTCTATCCTAAATAATATTTTGTAAATAATATTTTCTGAATAGAGTATTTCTGCGATTATGTACGAGGTATATAAAGATGTGTTTAAGTCCGCTTAAGAGGAGACCGGTTGTGCGAGGCGTGTAGGATTGCCGGCGAAGGCTTGATTAGAGGTTCGCACCCTTGGATGCAAACGCGACCTCAGCTTCTAGGCTCTGCCGAGCACCCGGCACACTTTTACCGTAACCCTGATCGCGATATTCCATTCCGATTTACCTCAACATTCTATCTGCTCGTTCTAGATCAGGATGCGAACCGATTCCGAACGCCTAGCTCCCTGATCGTCCTTGCCGGACCGCGGTGTGCCCTCAATAAATCGTCACGAAACTTATACTTGTATACTTAATAAAGTACAATATGATATCAGTTCAGGGAAAAATTAAATGCTCATATGCGTGCCTTGAGAGCTGAAAACGAGCACAAACAACCTCTCATGTTCATATGTACAGCTGTATTAGTAAATCTTATTGTATATTATCTACTTTTATCTACAGTGGCTCAAAAAAGTATTGGCACAGTTTTGAAAACGGACCAAGTTTTTTAATATTGAACCGATGAACATCATTTTTTGTGAGATACTAGAAGGCTTAGTTTATTATGTAATGAGCAAAGAAAATTTATTCAAAATTCTTAATGGTCGGAATGACGAAGGAAAAAGTGAACACTGAGTATTTAACTTTTTTATTGGGACCTCCAAAATTTGAAACATCTCAATTGTAGATCTAAGTAAGTTATATACATTTACAAGAATACATAAAATTTGGTTTAACCACAAAAAAGTTAGATACAGAGAAACATTTAAAAATTTCGATTTAAAATCGAGATAAATTGAAAACTTTCAAAAAGTCGAAATTTTTACACGTTTCGATATGTCTAACTCTTTTATGGTTACACCAATTTTTATGTATTCTTGTAAATGTGTATAACTTACTTAGATCTACAAACGGGATGTTTCAAATTTTTGGTGAAGGTCCCAATAAAAAAGTTAAAAAACACAATGTTTACTTTTTCTATCGCCATTGCGACCATTAAGAATTTTGAATAAATTTTCTTTGCTCATTACATAATAAACTAAGCCTTCTAATATCTCACAAAAAATGATGTTCTTCGGTTCAATATTAAAACGTTGGTCAGTTTTCAAAACCGTGCCAATACTTTTTTTAGTCACTGTATAAAAATTGAGAGGATCCTTATTTTTTGTCAGCATAAAGTAGAAACAATTTTATAGTTAAATGCAGTTCTTCACAAAATAATGTATGAATTATATGCAATGATAATACAGCTGTATTAGTAAATTTTAATGTACATTATGTACTTTTATATATAGAAATTGAGAAGATTCTTATTATAAGTGAATGCTCACTTAATGCTAAACAGAAATGGTCAAACATAGGTCCTCAGAAAATACTGTATGAATTACATGAACTGAGAGTACAGTTGTATTAATAAATCTTGTTGTATAGTATGTATTTTTATGTATATGAATTTAGATTGGTGCTTATTATAGACGAGCACTAAATAAAAATAGAAAATGATCAAACCCAATTTTTAAAAAAGTAATGTATGAATTACTAAGTATATAAATATAATACAAATACAATATATTTCATAAATGCATTATATAACACATACGTACAATATATATTATAAATACATTATACAGGGTGTTCAAAAAAAGCACTCAATATTTATATGGTGTATTTATATGGCACACTGTTATTTTAATGTCAATAATATTAAAAATATTTAATAATATTAATAATATCGATTAATTTAATAATAAATTATTAATAATATTAATAATATTGATAAATTTAATAATAAATTATTAATAATATTAATAATATTGATAAATTTAATAATAAATTATTAATAATATTAATAATATTGATAAATTCAATAATATTGACAAATTTAATAATAAATTATTAATAATATTAATAATATTGATAAATTTAACAATAAATTATTAATAATATCAATAATATTTGTTAAACAAACATGTTTATATCTCAGAAACTTTGGACCTATGTTTACTAAAGCTTTTTTACTCAGTACAGTGTGCCCTATCCACCATATAAATATTGAATTCTTTTTTTTGAACACCCTGTATAATACATAAATTACAGTGTGTATTATAAAT
>SMSR01014027.1:0-11757 GCA_019453355.1 Ceratina japonica
AGATCGTTTCTATCTTTCATTGATAAGCTTAGCTTGTACTTGTCGAAACTGATGGAATTTCGCAAGAAGACGTTCAAACGGTTCTTTCCTTTTCCAATATCATAAATCCGATAAGACTCCTCGTTTTGGAATATCACGTGATTCTAAAGCCAGATTCTTGGAGCCGTGCTTCGCAAAATGCTTGATGCGCCCGAAACTTATTGTCCCAAGGTTCTCGGTTTTCAAGAAAAGTCGGGGAACGCGGCGAGGAGCGAGACACAACTGCTAGGGATTTATCGTTCATCCGAAGGAAGTGGATTCAAATAGGATAAGCGGTCGTCAAACCAGATCTACTGTAATGACGCGAGACAAAGGAGGACGTCGAATGACGGACGAGCCACGGTTTTTCTGCGACTAGAGTCTCGTTTATCTTTATCGCGAGACACGGCCGTGTTTCAATGTTACACCCGCGTATTTCACTTTTATCTGGCTCCCTCGCCGAACGTCTCTCCACGCGCGTCTCTTCCGCCTTCGATTCTGCCGTCGTGAAATATGAATTTGTTTTGAGAAATGAAGGCTCCCACGCGTTACGTTGTTCTTTACGGCCGAGCTCCAACGCGAGGAGACATAGAAAATACTCTAATTGATAAGAAGAATAGTACTTCATTCGAAATAAATTTATTTATTTATTACTGCGTGTGACACCTGTAAATTTTTATAATCTGTCTGTGGTTTACGACAAGTGATAAAACGTTATGAATCTGGTAATTTGATACGAAAGCAGTCGTATTTTCATGTGAGTGAAGTGCATAAAAGAATTGAGTAATTAAATTAGCCTGCTGCTTTTGATGGGGAGTCATTTTGAAACGGGAGCCACTGTTCACGGTCTGAAAGACTCGCGCGCGGAAGCTGCTTCATGAAAGATTTTGTGGTCGAAAAAACACGTAAAGCTTGGGGAAAAAGGGTACGCAGCAAGGGAAAGTAGCACACTTTTGTCATAATTCTTCCGGCGCAAGTATTATACATGGCCGCCTACCGGCACAGTACAAAGTTCAACTGAATTTAATTAACAGTAGCCCCCCCCGCTCAGGTTTTCATTTCGCAAATAACTCCGTGGATTTTCATTTCCGCCCTCGTAAAACGTGTACGAATACTAATCCGTAGATGTTAGAATTTCCCTTAGAATTGTAAATTCTATACGTAAACACCTTGCGAAACCGCGCAACGCGCGAACGTCGGCCGAAAGAAGGTAGAAGGAATTAATAATCTCGCCGCGGCGAATGTAACGATAAACGCAGTGATATAAAGAAAATTAATATTTCATAGAGGAATAAATCTTCCCTTCCTTAATTAGCAAAAGGTACTTCGTCTCGAATCAAGAAAAAAATAAAATATCTTAGTTTTACACCCCTATGACTCTCCCTTCCCCGTTTTTCGAAATCTGGATGCTCACGCGATCACAATAACTTCCTTTTGAGGAAGTTAATAGAAAATTCGACAGGCAACCAATTTTGCTAATTGCACTCGTCGACTTTTAACTATTTTTCAATAAGGTTTATCAATTGAATCGGTAGTTGGCACGCGTGTTCGGTTCCCCAGCCATTTTCCGGGTGTACCCCGGGGCTTTTCACGGGCGGAGAAGGAAGAGCGCGGGCTTGGCGGCTCGAGTAACTTTACGACGGCGTTGTTTTAATTAGCTGCAGGCGCAATTAGTTCGGTTTAATTCGACGCCCGTTTCGCAGGCTCGAGACGCCTCCCTCTTAATTGGAGAGAGCACCGAATAATTGCCCCCCTCCCCCGCCGCCGCCGATCACTTCCCCCCCGCGCGCCGATCTAATTAATCGCGCTGGTCGCCACCTTTTTTTCCACCCCCGCTCCCCCCTTATTTTTCACTTTTCTTCCTCTCGATTTCACGCGATCTCCCCCAGACGCGGCCCGACTAGGAATTTCCTCCGGCCTCATGAACTTCGGAGTCCAACTCGCAACGAGAAATAATTAAGGGACGCGGCGGCAGTCGTTTCCCGACAACGCGCGACGGCTTCGAGTTCCTCGGACGCCGCCGCCGCCGCCGGTGAATGGACGGAGGAAGCGGCTCTCGGGGAGAGACACGCGGCGCTCCTTCCCGTCTCCTTTCACCGTCGCGACGCCCGATGACCTCGGATAATGGGCGTCCTCACTCTTTTCAGACCTGTTTCCACGGTTTCCCGTAAAACCGTCCGGATAATCCGGCCGCTTTGGAAAGCGGGATCGGGAACGGTGTAAACGTTCCGACGAGCAATTTCAGATTTACGGCCACTCGAAGAGAGACGGATACCTCGTCGAAAAGAGATTAGCCACTTCTTGTAGCAATTTTACAATTAGACGACGTCTCTCCACTCACGTTAAGATAAAAACGTGCAATCTTGGTGTTCCGTCTATTTAGCAGAGTCGCGAAACGAGATAAGAGTGTACCTCTTCGATATAAAAATAATTATAGGGAAACGGAGGTGGAAGTGTCCGCTATCTCTCTCTCTCTCTCCGCCATAACTCGATTCCACCGGAAAGAAGTTGCCGATGAGGTCTTTTTTCGTTTCGGGGTTGACGAAACTTCCGCGATATATCTCCCGCGAACTTTTCCGCGGGAAATTTTCAACGGTGACTCGGCCGGAGAAAGAAAATGGGGAAGAAAGCTTAACAATGACGCACGGCCGAAGTCTCTCTCTACCCCCTTTTCGCTATCGTCGCTGTAGGTAGAGGGATATATACCGTGGCGCATCCGGTAAACGTTTGCCCGGGGAAGTTGATCCTCTTCCCGAAGTTTCGGCTCGTTTTAATAAGCTCCGCCGTTACTTCGTCAGATTTTTTTGTAAACAATTTATGTAGAGAAGCCTGCTTCCTCTTGTGCCGCAACCGTGGATGGATAATATGCTAAGAAGTCGTTCATTCGTGCGGAAAATAGCCGCCGTTTTGATAAACAGCTGTCTGATAATTTCGTAACAGGCTAATGAAGTTCATTTGTAACCAGAAATTGGCGAGATACAAATACGGACTAATTGGTCCAACAGCTTTATTTCTTATCGCTAAATCCTCTATGTAACACGTTCTTTTCACGCAATACACGACAAGAAACAAAGTTGAACCTCGGAACGTGGCCAATATCGGTGGAAATTGCAAAACAGAGGTTACCTGTCTAGATCCGATCTAAATTGCTCCCAGCTTCGTTCCTGCCTCTACGGCCGAAACTTTTCCCGTGTCCAGGCTTTTTTCACCAACGTGGATAGGTTGCAGTTGCTCGTTTCCTCCCCATCAACCTTCCGCAGCTTTCAACCCCTTGTTTCGCCGTGTGTCCCGCGCAAGGTTCGGCTCTGCCTCGCTATCGACTCCTCTCGAGTCCGGCCGGCCGGTGATTAAAAACGTGCCACCGTATGCTCGCAACTACCCCCTCGCGCGATAATCGAGCCACATGCCCCGCGAATCGAAATTCAACGTGTTTTTTTAATACACGCGCCGTTTTCAATGACCTGTCATATTGAGGCTTTCGCATTTTCGACCCGAAAAACTTTTCAATATCCCTTTTCGTATAAATTTTCGATTTCCAGAGAACAAGTCTAAATATTTGGCATAAAAATAGGTCCGTATTTTTTTAGTAAAATGAATCCGAATATCTTGAATAAAATAAAATGAATTTACATATATTATACGATATATTTTTTAATTAGATCTCAATGATAAGAGATTGTACGATTTTCCAGTATTATAAGGTAAATAAAAGACGATAGTTAGCTATATTTGGAAATATGACAATGATATTCTCCCGTATTTTTTTAGTAAAATGAATCCGAATATCTTACGATAAAATGAATGTACATATATTATACAATATATTTTTTAATTAGAATCTCAGATTGCACGATTTTCCAGTATTATAAGGTAAATAGAAGAGACGATAGTTAGCTATATTTGGAAATATGACAATGATATTCTTCTAATTAATTCTACGAGCGTGGAACGCGGTAATTATTTGTTTTGGAACTTGCTGAAACGATCTAGAGAGAGAGAGAGAGAGAGGTAGCCGATTGCTCGCGTTTCAGCCACCGTTCGTCAACCGTTTAATCCGCGAGTAAGTACATAGACGTTGTCGTCGCCGAAAACGAAGTTGCAGATCGAGCTTAAGACGTTTATCGTGGCAGTAGCTCCGGGCGACGGCCCGGCAAGTTGCTCGCTCGAGTTTGATTGAAATCTAGCGGGAGCTCGGCGCGGAGGAACCAACACCGGGGGAAGAGGAGGGTATCGTTGTTCGTGCACGCCCTGCAGCTTCGGAACAGCCGTATCGAATTTTCCCGATGTTTCCGGCCTTTCACGGTGTTAGCTCTACCCGGTTTGAGCTTTTCACGCTGCCTGTACACTCGATTCCGCTCTTTGACCTACGGGGCTACTGCATGTGATGGAATCCTCGACCTTTCTGCTTTGCGAACACTGCCTCTATTCCCTCTTGTGTTACCCTTTCCTTTTAACTTAGATCGATGGCCACAGGTTGGCACTCTCGTTCGACGTTTAACGACCATTTTCTTGTCACCTAATAAAATTCATTTTATATATATGATGTATTCAAATTTAATTGGTAGCATTTACAAAGATCAACAAATTAAACAAATGTTTTCCAAATTTACACAATAAACAATTTATGTTAATATTTAATTCCAAATGGATCCTGAAAGTGTTTGTATAAATTGGTCTTGTTTAGTCTGACATTTGACATTCTTCTTTACAAAATTACAATATTCCCCGACAGTGATTTTAATTGGCGAGTAACCACGCTCCTCAATTAAAATTTGTAGGCGTGTTTATAAATTGATTCGAGCACGATATGGCAAATAAAACAAGTAGCGTACAAGCCGCTCCCCGATAAGACTCGGGATTTGATCAATGTTCTTACCTCGGCCGGTGACTACATACTGATTACAGATAACGCGTGCCGGCAAATTTATTCCCGGACAAATATTACGGTCCCCCAAAACCTTTGATCGCCCCGGCGGCGGCGGCCTTCGGAATGAGAATTTCGCCTTTCTTGCCGTCGAACGAAACATTCGGACGCGGACCCGACACGCCGTAACCAGCCTCGCTGTATAAATATGCAAATCCGTTCTGATATAGTGCTCGAATCCTTAGATCTCTCTGACGAAGTTAATTACCATGCTGATAAACCGACCGGAGGTGTTAGCGGACATTTTTTCCCGTTGAATATGCATGCGAGTCAACTTCAGTTGTCCTTATCGCCGAACTTTCGGTACGTTTCTAATTTATTCACCGACACACACGTCATTATACGTGCCGAACATTCTTTTTTTTTTTTCTAGTGTCCCGCCGCGCTATCGAAACATCAGAATTATTAGCTGGCGAAAGAGCGGCGAAATAAATCACGATACGTATCGCGTAATGGATAGTTAACTAATTGAATTTTTTGTCTGTTTCAGGTAAGTTTCGAGAGAGGTTTAATGCTCGCTACCGGGCCGAGTCGATAAATTCTTCTGCGCTCGTGAGTACGATAAATATGAATTATGAATCGCGCGAATTAAAACCGTAACCGGTTCCTGCGGAAAACGCTGTTTGGACAAACTTTGGCCTCTGGTCGGGTGCCGGCGCAGCGCCCGTTCCGCGGCAACGGTTTTATTTGTTCTTTAAACAGTGTCCAAGGGGCCGCGCGCCCGCTGTTTGCGCTCGCCGAAATATTTTATACCCGTTATAAATTCACGGCGACTGGTAATTGTTCAGGCACGCTGCCGTCGATCCATTTCGTCAATACGATCCATTATCTTCCATTTGTTTCTTCCCTTTCACGGATAAATCAAGCCCGTCTTGAATATACGCGTGTCCGATTGTCCGATCCATTATAAAAATGACCGCAGGACATGGAACATATTTTACCTCCATACGCTACAGTATAATGGCGGCGCGTTGTTTAACAAATTCGAAAACAGTACGCGACCGCAGATTTATGAGTTGCCCGCTGGTTTCATATTTGATGATAGTTCGCGCGCGGAAAATTCTTCGTGAAAAAGTTTTTAATTTTTAAACGTAACTTGAATATTTCAATTCTATGATTTCTGTCATATCGAAGGTCCCGAAGGAAAAAGTTCGATCAGATCCATAAATATCGAACGTCGCCTCGGAGCCTACGTGCACTCTCGCTCTCCTTGAAAAGTACCACTTTGTGGCTCCTGAGTGCAGACAGCTTCGATTCAACATTCGATTAAACGATAACGCGACGCCGTCGTCTTCGTCGTCGTCGTCGCTTTCATTTAGATATTCACCAGTCGTCACGAAGATTTTTCAACCGATCTAGCCTCAACCGGAGCGCGCAGATTCGTTTTCCCCAGGCGGCGTCGCGTACGTGACGAGAGGAATCTTTTATTCGAACCTATGCGAATCCCGTAAATTTCTTTATATTCGCTCTACGTATCGGGTTAAAATTAAGAACGGGAAAATTGAAGTCTGGCATAAAATACGAGCTGCGATATTAGGAAACCTGTTTCAATTTTTCATTAAACTCTAAGCATACGATAAAAGATAAATTAAAACTAATGTAATGAGATCGGAATATTTTTAATAAAATTCAGATTCGCGGAATGAAATCACTATTTCCATGTATTTGATTAAAAGAGAGGATCGCAATTCAAATGGGACGTGACGAAAATATTTGAAAGTATAAAATCGCTATTGGAATTTGAATGAAACCAAAAAGCTCGATCTGCTGCCAATAATGAAACTTTAGGACACTACTACTCGCGATCTGAAAGTCCACCCCGATTCGAGGACCCCTCTCTCCGGCGGAAGCTGTCAAACTTCTGTCTTACCGTTCCACTAACAGCGTTTAATATTACCCCCCGGTCCCTGCGAAATTATTCAAAGGGACGCGACGCACCCGCGGATCCCGTACTACACTCGTGTATCTCGCGGCTCGACATTAGCATAATATTGGTTCCGAAATATGAGATTGAGGGTCCGGGCGGTCCTGGGCCCTGGGAAAAGGGGGTTCAAGGCTGACGAGCGCGCCGCTTCTCAGCCACTCGTCCAATAATGCATAAAAGATAAGAGAGGCACTGGTAGCCGTCGGGACAACGAGTAACCGGGGAAACTTACGCGTTCGACGACGGGAGAGACCGGAAGAAAAAGGTGGCGGCCAGCGGCGGCAGCGGCGGCGGGGAAAGGGACGTTCTAGCGGAGAAAGTTTCGCTCCATGGAAACTCGCCAGTCCGTCTCCTTCTCCTTCAAAGTTATTCCGAAGAATTATTGAAAGTCTTCGGCCGCGTCTGCAGCCGCGCCACCCCTCCCGAGGTCCTTCGCGGCGCTCCTTCAGACTGCGCCGCTTCTTGGATGCAGTTTTGCCGGGGGTAGCGCGAGATAAGGCGGCCATCGCCTGCCTAACCCCCCCCCCCCGCCGCCTCTCGCTTCCGGTCTAATGAATGGGATCTTAATGGACGCCGCGTTGTTTACGATCCGAGTTTCTCCGATTAATTACCGGTAGACGGGGCGCGCCGACTCCGCGCCGGTTAACGCGCCGCACGGCCAACTTTCCGCGAAGGCAGCTGCCGCTGCCTACCTACGAGATCATCTAACCGTGAACTGGGAAAAGAGGAGGCTCGGGTTCAAGACGGCGGCGGAGCGGCCCTGTCCACGGTCGTTCGGGTTCAACGGGCGCGAACTTCCTCCACGGAATTTCTAACAAATTTTTTTACTCCGCTCTCTAGCCCGATCGGCATCGCCGGAAATTCCGCCCCTCATCGCCTCGGCGTCGAATGGCTGCAACCGATCGGCGAAGTTCCCGCTTTGAAAACAGGAAGTAGGGTGTATCTATTCTCCTTGTAGCTAACAGTTTCATGCCTTCCTCGTGTACCTTTTTGTTTACCAGAATTTCGTAGTAACGTGAAGTGGAATTAGTATATCACTTTTTAGAGATACTAAAAGTGTCCCATTTGCTCGTTTGGTACCTCGATTCGAAAAGACAATTCGTGTATTATTCCGGTTTCGTTTCGAATCATTTTTTCATTGTCCCTTGTAATGGAGACGAGATGAGATAAAATTCAAGCATTCGGATTCAATTTCCAATAAAAGAGACGCGGGAGGAAAAGATATTTTCCCAGTTTAAAACAAGGGACGGGAGAGACAAATACGAGATAAAGGATAGGTATACAAGCGAAAGAAGCAGGCTGACACCGGGCGAGGGTGCATGAATGAAGTCCAACAAGCTCGGCGATAGGAAGCTGAATTGCCTGTCTGCGGTGAGAAAGAGAGGGACGGAGGAAGGGAAAGGGCAAACAAAGTTGTTATCGGTTAATGCCACGGAATCCGTTGCAACTGGTTTCTCCAGCTGCGGCTCACGGACGCGGATCTAAACGCGTGTACTTACCTATTCATATCTGTTCTTCCACCACCGATCCCTCCGCCGTCTCTCCTCTCTCTTTCTCTCTCTCCCGAGCCCCCCTCGTTCTCCTGTTGTTTGTCTGTCTCGGTGTTTCTTCTCGCGACCGCACGGTTTCGCAAAATTTTCGTGGAACCCGGCGGGAATACGGCGCGGCAGAAGATAAAAGCAAGCGGTTCCCTTGCGCGGATGCAGCGACGATAAAAGTAAAATTCGCCGTTTCCGCGTACCACCGCGGGGATTTCCTCGCCGATACTCCTCGGCCATCGCGACTGCATTTCCGGCCGCACAAAAGCAAAACGCACACGTATTCGGACCTCGTGCGCGTCTTTTTTGAATTTCAAACATTCGACCGTGTCGATTGTTTAATAAAGGTTTTTTAAATTCTTTGTTTACTTAAAATTTGCATAGAAATAGATAGTAGAAGAATTGTTCCAGACAGTCGGAACTGTTGTTACTTAAAAAACTGGAAGGAGGAAGCAATTCCAACCGCGTTAACGACTAATTTCTCGGCGTGGAATTTCCCATCCGCCGATCCCCCTCGAGGAAAAACAAAAAGGGAACCAGTCCATTACACGCGTCCCTACCCGAAAGACGCATTTCCATTTACATCGGGCCGAGAGACCCGTGTAAAATTCCGACAAATTCGCGATCAAAGAAACAATTTCGCCGGGCGACGCACAAAGGGCTCCGATCGCTACTCGATATCGCGCAGCGGTAACTCGATTCCGTCGGCTTTTCATATTTATAAGCGCCGAGCCGGGTCTGGCCGACGGAGGGGGCCCGAAGAGAACGATTTTTCCAGGATGACGGGCTCGCGCGACCGAGCGGAAAAGTATGTACAGCGAAATGGAGCCCTCTCGGTGCGAGGGGAGGACTGGTTGCCCGCGACGCGGCGTTACAGCCAGGTACGAAATTATCGTGCGATACACAAAGGATAACCGCGGGTCTCTCGATGATGGCCGGGTCTCGACTCGGGTACGCGTCGAAAGGGTTACCAGAGCATACTGAAGTGGTTTCCCATTGGTCCGCCGGGGGAACACGGTTGCAGCGTGTTTGCAGTGTTCAGAATGGACGAAGGACCCTATTGTCCCGGAGAGCTTGTTTCTATGCAGATGAGATATACGAGCACACCGACGCGACGGATGGACGGACGGACAGACGGACCGGAGATATTCTCTTTCCTTCGTTCTTCCATCGCCTCTACCTACCTCTCCGCCTCGGTCCCTCGTGTTCCTCTCCGCGTGTTTCTCTTTTACCCCGTCCGCTCCCCGGGTACCACGTCCCAGGCTTGTTCGCGCGTGAACCTCGTATTATTCCCCTCCCGCGGTTCGATGGGCATCAACGCGAGGCTAGACCGAGAGGCGGTTTATTACCGTGACCGTAATAAAGAATTAAAGCGCGCGTCGGTGAAAAAATATGGTCGTTTAGGGCAGCTTTGGTAACCTTGTTTTGGGGCTGGTTAAGCCAGTCTCCAACAGTAATTCATCGTCCTGCGTGAGGACACCCCTTTAGAGAGATTCAGATTTTTATCCTGCTTTTATTTCAAGAGATAATGGAATACATTTATTTTTTAAGCTCCTCTTAATGTAATTTACGAACTCTTATTAAAAAATATGTAATATTTAGAGATTTATATACAAGAGAATTATTCTTTTATTTAAGGATGTTCAGTCAATCCCAGAAGTGTATGTACCTGTGTATGTAACCCGTAACACATGAGTGAGTTCTTGAAGAGGACCAGCATATTGGCTGAAACGTCGATGAATAAATATGTAATTAAACTAACTTGAAATTGGCATTTATTATCTTACAAAAAGGTCATAAAGAATCAAATTTAAATATTCAGTTGGACGTAAACTATTTACAAAGAATGAGTGAGTAAGTACATGCAAATTTCACATCACTGTAACTTTTTAAAAACGCCATGAATTGATTTAAAATTTTACAAGTAGCTTTTTAATAGTAAAGGAATCTATAATAACAAATTCAACATCCTATCATCGCGTTTAGAATGAAACTATTTCTATTTAAGTGGGACATAATTCAGTTTTATCTAGGACGTTCTCGAAACTCGTCGCATTCCTCCGAGGCACTTTGCCCGATGGGAAACTTTGTACTACATCTGTTCGTTTTGTAGAACTCGGCTAGATCCCATCGTTAACCCGTGTCAGGGTTTGGTTGTCTGAATCCCTACTGTCGATCATAGACCTCTTATCAGGAAACATCAATAGGTGCTGTAACCGTCCATAGACGACATTAGTCCCACAAAACTCTCGAGTTTCGTTGGTCTGGCCGTCGATACGTCGCGTCGTCGGGCTCGTTACAAACAGGTTTCGAACGTTACAACGGTGATCTGCTTTCTCGTAGGGCTTGTAAATTTACCGCAGGTGAAATGGGTTCAACTTGTCTCCTCTCCATCTGTCCCTTGTACTATTAGATGAAATCGGATTAGACTAGTCATCGATGTGGAAACGTTCTCGTTTTCCTAATGAAGAAACAATGTTCTGATTTATCTGATCTTAGTTAGCGACCTGATCCTCTTGACACCGTTTCTTATGCGAAATACACGGTGTCGAATTACAAGAATTCGTGCTTTACATTCTTGTGTTATCGTCTTCTAAGAAAATGCCTTCCAAGAATATTTTAGAGATTATATCTGGGAAAACGAAATAGACAATTTTTGTGAAATTCAATATAATTTATTTTAATAATAGAAAAACTGAACATGATCTGCCGAATACAAAAATGATCTCACATAATAGTTAATAAATAGTGTACATCAATCTCGAGTCTGAAAAAGTTCCTTAATATCCATCAACTATCGTCAACTCGTGAAGCATGTCAGGCCGTCCTCACCCTCGCGTTTTTTACGCGCACCAACCTGATCTCCGGTCTATCTTTCCATCATTTCCTCTCCCGTCTGGCTAGCCTCCTCCACCCCCGTTGTTCCAGCACGCTGGTTCCGTTCTACGTTCCCCTTATTCAGCCGTCTCGCGGAAACAGAGGCGAGCGCGGAAGGGGTTGGAGGCCGAGAGTGGCGAAACCGACTCCCGACCGAGGTTTCTTTCCTCTCCGTTGACTGGAAAAAAGAGCGAGGATGCGCGGGGATGCGCGAGGACCGTGCCCCCTGTCCCCCCAGCGCGACAGTTGCTAATAAGGAGGCTGGCTGACTGGCTGGCTGGCTGGCTGGCTGGCTACTGTCCCGTTGCGATCTCTCGACCTCTGGCACAGCGAGCTGAAAAATAGACCGGGCTTGTTCCCCGGGAAACGGACGAGGAGGGAAAAATGAAAGAGCCAAGGTGAAAGGTGACTCGTCGCGGGACAACTTGTTATTTCTATGCAGATCCTCGAACCTACAGTCCGCGCAATTTTAATCT
>SMSR01014027.1:19829-73902 GCA_019453355.1 Ceratina japonica
ATTTCAAGGGTATTAATACTTAACTGAATGTATCCTGAAGTAACTGTTCCATCATTCACAGTCTGTAAATCCAGAATGAATCCCGTTTTGTCTCGGATCTTATTTTAGACGTACCTAATTACTTTAGAAATAATCTGATACGTTTTAGCGACGATCATTTAATTTCGAGAGACGCAGGGGAATAACGAGTACTGTAATTATTTAAGAACGTTGAATGGAATACTGGGGGGATCAGTGACCTTTGCTCGGTGATCCTCGGGAAAATTAGTAAAACCTGCGCGCAGATCCATCTGTCTAGGATTCCGTGAGGAAATTCAATTGGTACGCGGAATCCCGTCCACCTCCGTCTATCGCGGCGCAAAAATACGGTTCATTGTTCGTCTTCATAATTTTCTATCAGCGGAGGGTGCGCCGCGCCGCTACGCTGTTGCGTTTGTAATTTGACGGTAATGGCACGGGGGACGACAAGAAGACGACAAGTCTTCGAGGAACGGCGGGGGGACAGGCACCGCGCGCGCGAAAGGATTTCCATCCGCGTCGAGATGTTTCTTGGCAAACGCTCGGCGGAGGCGTGGGTGTCTCGCGCGAGCGAACGAGCGAACGCTCCGCGCCGCTCGCTTTGCATACGTATACACACATAGCCACGACCGATCGGCGAGCATTGTGCCAAGGGGGCTTTGATGTATGCTCGCGCGTCCAGGACACGCTGACGAATGAGCCAAGTTAATGGAAAGGCTGTGTTTAAGCGACTTAATGGCCGATGATCGATCGGCCGTCTTCGTCATTTCCCGTCTTATTGAGTTATTAATTTTTTCCCGGCCACGCCGTCGCCGCCGCTTTCGGGGTTTAGTCGATTACCGGCCGTGGAATTAGTTGGAACGCGTGGGACGAGGGTCACTTCGCCAATATTGGTTTAGAAAAGAGAAATTCCCGTGACCCTCGGGAGCGTAGAAACCGAGCGGTTTATAATCTTGACGTTTTAACGAGAATCATCGCGAATATTCAACAGGATTAATGAGATTGTTATATTGAACAGTGACTGAATGTAAAGGTAAGAAAAATAACACAGGAGTAAATCAATGGAAAACGGAAACCAACATAATATTTACTATAACACAAAAAGAAAACTTAGAATTTAAACTACAGCTTTATACTAGATGCTGGTCAGATCATACTTCTCGAAAACCTCTCGACTCAACGTCCGTAAGAACACTGACTCCTGGCTCTGCCTTCCGCCTTTTCCTGGCGTCGCAATATGGCTTTGGGTCTTTTCTAAATTACACTTTCTTTCCTGGAAGACGATAACCATGTACACATTGCAGCCTAGCTTGGGTCCTATCTTAAACCCTTTGTCACCGAACGGAGTTCCACAAAAAAGAAAAAAAAAAAACACTCGTCCCAATACTGACCCAAGATCGACATTTACCACCCACGACATGGACGTGGCAATTTTCCCTTAAATCGTGTCCTGGGTTTCTCCCATAAATCTTCCCCTTTTCCCATGCTTGACAGTAATTTAACAAAAAAGAATGTTCACACAATTCAACAGAGATATTTTCAATTACTCTCGATCCCGCGTTTCAATTTCAATATTTAGATTTAATACGAGAATTCGAGAGAAGTATGCGGAAGTCACGACGTACGGAGGAGGAACGGGTCGGAGACGGTTTGGAACAAGGCGCCGGCGACACCGGCGTGTCGCTAATTTATTAACCATCCGCTCCTGATTTATGGCAGCATCCCATTAGCGACGCAGGCGTCGAAACTCAATCGAAGCCGGTGTCGAATGAATATTTAAACACCGCGATTAGGATTCGCGAGCTGCTCGCGAATTTACCAGGGGACACGCGGTGCAACGAACGTGCATTAGAGCATTAGCATTGCGCGCGCGACTCGGCTTTCCGCGGAGGAACGTCGTCGTCGTCGCGCCGACTTTTAAAAAAGGACGCAAGCAAGGACGTATACAACAACGCGTCTTCCTTTCTCCCGATCCCCGTGCGTTCGGAATAAGATGAAATAAAATAAAGGGGGAATCGCGCGCGTCTCTTTTTCCGACAAGTTTCGTTCGTTCGGACTTTCTCTCTGTCACCGTCGCCTCTGTCCCGCCTTGCTCTCGACTCTCTTTCATCCGGCCCGATGCACAATGCAAAAATTGCACGACGGCCGCCTCCATTGTGCCCCGCATAGATGTTACAAACTTGCAAAATTGAAAAACGCCGCGTTTCAATGCTTATATTATACACACACGCACGCGCGAAGGCACGTGGATGAACACGCACAAAACGAGAGAAAGGAAGCCGAGGGAGAGAGAGGGAGAGAGGGAGGGGGAGGCATGGAGAACAGTCGATCGTTATTCCCGTGAACCCTTCGTTGCAGCACGGCCGCTCGCGCGCGAGCGAGCGAGCGAGCGGAGGATACAGGGAACGATGACAACGATGACAATGGTGACAATGATGAGTATGACGAACGTGGGTCCGCCGGTACAATGGTCAAGTCGCGAGGCTGCGTCGACTCTCGGCTCTCTTTATGTACGGTATATCCGCGCGCTCTCACTCTCCGCCCGTTTTTCCACATCGAAAACCATTCCGTTCGAGCGTATTTACGTCGCACCGCCGGCCCGATCGCCGATTCCTTCGCGAACACCGGCGACCTGTCCTCTCCCGCCGTTGTTTATATCGGAGATTATACTCGCCGGACGTTTCCGGCAACGAGCGTCCACGATTTTTTGACAACCCCCCGGATTTATTCCTGTTCTTTGACAAGAATTTCAGTTGTTTTCACTCCTCGCGCGGCCGGTCGCTGCGCGAGAGATTTCCACCGAGAAACTGATATTTTTTACAGCCGCTCGCGTTTTATAAAAAATCAGGTTGAAAATCCGTGACGCTCCTGCGTTCCTTTTGTAATCTGCACGGCAAACGAACGAACACACTTTGTGCCCGTGTTTTGTGGGATCATTGAAAATCGTAGTGGATGAACATTACTTTATTGTTATTATACGGAAGCGATCTATTGTAATTTCCCTGTGGATTTCAGCTCCAATAATTTTTTGAAGGCTCACGCACCTCGCAAGTACCCTTATTAAACGCAACTGCGAGTTCTCACGGTTCGATTGCGGTAAATCACATAGATGTATGCGATCCCCTTAATCCCGAGTCCCACGGGATACGCGCGTAAGCAACCCTTCGGTGACCAAAGTAAACGCGCAACTTGGCGAAATCAATAACCATCCCGGATCGCAACAGAACAATAAACGGTATGCGAATGCACGTCCGTGCAGTTGTACTCTGTGCCCGTGCATAAATCAGGCCATAATTAGGTAATTGTTCGATAATCTCACCGCGGTGTCGTAGTCCAAACTGGGGTGGTTTCGAACTTCCACGGATTAAGCCGTATCTAATTCACAAAATATGCGACTAAACTATAGTTCGCACAGTATACTTTTCATTTTTATTATGATTATCCCAATTCTTATTGGACTATCAGAAAATTAGTTAAGTGCATCTCATTTTTAATGATTCTAGTATTTTTATTCGTTTTATTGAAAATATTTAAGAATTATTCGATGCAGAACTATAATTTGCTAATTATTGAGCTAATTCTTTCATTTTTGGATCTCAGGAATTCAAGGAGGTTCAACCGGTAACAGTTTTAAAATTACGAAAAATCTAAAATTAAGCGTATGAGTAGATTTTGGTTAAATAAGGATTCTGTTAAATTTTGGTGAACTTTCATGGGATGTGAGAAAAGTTCTGAAGATTTTAATTTTAATTGTTTTTCGCAAATATCTTAGTTCTTATTGGTCGGATGATATATATGCATCCGATCGAAATTATAGATTGATAAATTCTCTACAACAATCATTCTTGGTATTTTTTTCCTGCTAGTAACGGTTTTCAAAATAACACGCGACAAAATTTTAAGTTTTCGAACCAAGCCGCGTACATCATTCTTCCGAAGACTTCAAGTTTTTACCGCGTCTTATTAAATTTAACCAAAATCTACTCATACGCTTAATTTTAGNCTTGCATTTCACTTGCTATGTACCAGATGAACCTCCTTAAAATACATGTATAATATTTAAACAAATGACTGGGAACATTGAGTTTTCAAACGTAACTAATCCCTGTCAAATATCGACCTTATAAAAACTGCATAAATCTCGTTCGATCATGGCAGCCACGCCGAGGGTTTCAGCAATTATGTAACCATCGTACAATTTCCAATCACTCCCCGTGTCGGCCGAACTTATAAAAATTGCATCCCCGGACTCTCCCTCCCTTCCTCCCTTCGTCTCTCTCTCTCGATATTTCCCTAGAAACTCGAACAAACAAGGGACGTGATTACAATAGTGGCTAATAGCGAATGCAAATATTTAAATTATTCGTAGGAGATCCAGTAAACGATGAATTGATTCAGTTGATTTCCCTAGCGTGATCAAATCAACACGAATTGACGAGTGTACATTACCGAAAGATGGTTTACATAAAATACAGTTTGCATATAAATAATTTGCATTTAAACAGTCATCATGGCTTTCCCATTTTGGAAGTACAATTACAGGCTGTTTTATGTAATTATGTATTTTATGTATTTAATAAATTATTATGTATTTATTATGTATTTTATGTATTTATTATGTATTTTATGTATTTATTATGTATTTATTATATATTTATTATGTATTTATTATATATTTATTATGTATTTATCATGTATTTTTTATTATGTATTTTATGTATTTAATAAATTATGTATAGAAGAGAACATTGAATTAATTTTTTAACTCATTATAGATAACACATATAATAAAAAACTAGCAATGAATTTGTTATGCTCGTTAAATCGTCAAGAATAGGAGTTCCTAGACACTTGAGGTTCTTTTTCAATCATTCCTGAATGCAAGGGTGTTCTCGAATCGTGAAGTGATAGCAAAGGGGATTGTGAGCCGTTCCAAGAAGGCGATGGACGTCGGTCAGAAGAAATCGGTAGAGACGATCGAGCCTACCATTACCGAGCCTTTCCACGAAGGGCTGCCGGAATGGGGAAGAACGGTAGGACGGATCTTGGACCTCCTTATCACTCGCCCGGTTCCCTGTATCGTTTCCTCTCCCACGCGATGCGGCGTCGCGTCGTCGCGTTAAAAAGGGGGCCACCCTTGGCACTGGGCCTGTTTTCTCAGGAGAGAACAATTTGAAAGGCAATTTGTGCGTCCGTAAGAACGATCGCGATTACCGGTAGACCGGGACTAATGATGATGGCGGACCGGAGGATCCTCGTTCTCTCTCTCTCTCTCTCTCTCTCTCTTATTCTTCCTATCCGTCCTCTCGGCCCTCTTGTTCACGGCCATCGAACAGGGTAGATACGGGGAAAATTTCGTTCGAAGAGGAACCGTTCGTTCGTTTCTTGCGCTACTCTTTCCTTCCGTGTCTCTCCCCTGCTTTGTTAGTGGATATCTACCTACGTGGCACGGTAACCAGTCTGCTGGTTCCCTTTTCGTGGTCCCGTAAGCAGAGCTAATCGGAATTGGCGATGTTATTGCGAGACGGCTTACGCGGAATGCGATTGTTACCGATAAAAAAAGGAACGACGGGTCGTGGGAGAAATAAATGATCCGGCTACTGGCGGGTGGATGAGTGATGGGCAATGCACGATACTTGTCACTTTGAGAAATTCTGGACATTCTATCGTCAATTGTTTCTCTTACGTTCAATAGATTTTTTATGAACAGATATTTCTGTTGTAAAAATATGTATAATATGTTATATATTAATATTGTAAAAATTGTACGTATATCCTTCAATGTATTACAAAATGATTGATAATGATTTAGTAATTAATTATCTGAACCTTGTATTAAACGTGTCCAATTTAAAGTACATTTTCTGCAGTGAATATATAATTTAGAAGTTGAAGAATTCTTAATGACCATTTTTAATTCTCGTTCAATCAGTATAATAATATCAGAAAAAGGTAAATGCAGGTACTTCCTGCTTTAGTTATCAATTCTGCATAAATTCTAGGACGCGATACGAAGGCCATTAGTTCCGTCCGTCCAATAATCTAATAATTACGCTAGGAAGAAGCGGCGTCCGTGTAGAATAGCAATTTGATGGAGCAAAACGTCCGCGGCGACGGTTTTTGCCTCGCGAAGCGGAAGCGCTTTGGTAGCTTGGCCCTTCATAAAATATTCGGGACAACCAGGGATCTCGTTAATTGCCGTCACAAATTAAAGATTCATTTACTCGATAAAAAATGCAGCCCGATCGAAGCTGCAAACAATACAAGGATTATCCTAAAAATACGAATTATCTTACGATATTAGATTATTTTCTATTTTAATTAGATTATCTTATCTATCTTATTAGATTATCTTACCTACCTTTTTTACCTTGCCTTATTAGATTATCTTACCTATCTTATTAGATTATCTTATTAATTAGACTATTTATCTTACGATATTAGATTATTTTCTATTTTAATTAGATTATAAAACGTGTAATTTAATGAGAGATTTAACGTGAGTAAGCAAGCTGGAAATATACAGCTGTAATTTATTATATTTAATAATTTGCTGTGATCTTTGAATAGAAATCTGTAGAGTTGCTGAAGATCGACACGAATATTAAGAATCGACTGCCCATTGAATTGGAGTGACGAGAATAAATCACTCCCGGTAGGGACGTTGAAATTTGTCGTCCGGGTCTTTGAGAACCGCGGCTATTATATGATAATTGCTCCGTGGCTCGTCCGTTTATTATCCATGCATCTTCTTTCCTCTGAATTTACGTTTACGACGCATCGTTCCACCCGCTGTAATTGTGTATCGCCATATTAACGATCCTCTTTGGGCCGAGCCTCTTTAACGCGCGAGCATACTAATCCCAGGAATTTTCCGTTTAAACGGGGCTTCGTATCGAATTACGAAACGCCGTTTCCACGCAATAGGCTGGAAAATAGTATTTTGCTTTTTAATCCTGATTGCTACGAAGCTTTATTGGTGATTAACGGAGGAATGTGTTTTATCCTCCCATCGGGTTCCGCCTGGTATTTAACGTCCATTAGTGAACTCATCGGCTAGCCAACGTTCGCTTCCACGTAAATCTCTTAATGTTTAAACAATCGAATGCCTTCCGCGGGAATTTTTCAACTCCCGGCTCGTCAAAATTCACACAAAATATTTTTCAATTTCTTCAATGGGAAATAAAAATAATACATTCTTCGTTTATTAAATTGGTTGAAGGGAACTTCGTTGATTCGACCGATATTTTGCAATGAACTTTGCAAAAGATTGAATCTTCTTTGGAGATTTCCGTGGAACAAGAGGACGGAGACTAGAATGCCATAAATAGCGATTCCGGGTCGATCGCAAGGCGATTCCGTTTCATCCGCTTCAAAGACAAAGGAGGGCCGAACGATTCGGCATACCTTCCACCGCTGCCGTCGTTGACCTGGTCCTTTTTCCCTTTTTTCGAGTAACCGGGCGAAATCGTCGCGCTTTGTCCCCGCGCGGACGTCGGATATGCATGCAGCCGGCCAGGTATGCACCGAGAACGAAAAAATTGGGTGGCCGGGACAGATCGATGCGTAATGGAGGGACGTCGGCCACCGCGACCAATGCTGGGTATTACTTTATCGGCGCGGCCATCGGGCCGAAAATTGAAAAACGACGCGACGCCGTCGGGGAAAACCGTCACGTCGACGGGAAAGTGGGTCGTTGCGACCGCGTTTCTCATCCACCGATGAATTCCGGCTTTCTTGGATGTTCGATGCGACTGTTTCACAGTGAATAGGGTATGAGGACTGTGAATCATCTGCGAAAAACTAAACTGGCAAGATTCCCTCGATTCGACGCTAAATAAAATAAATATTGCAAGAATTAATTCTCGTTCCTTTTCGTTCATCGCAAATTTATTTAATACTGTTTTAATTAGAATTACAAAAAAATAAGAGAAGTATTCCATGATGCTGGAGTATTAATAAATTAAAAACGTGTATCCGAGATTAATTTTTGAAATGCAGAGTCTGAAGCTTACTTACACAGAAGTACAGTGATTACACGGCGACATGATCCGTTCCGCAAATATTATAACTCTGAAGTTCATTCATTTAATTGCAGGATTTGATTTCATACACGCAATCCGGCCGGAAATAAAACGGGAAACGCAATAAATAAATTTCCATTTGTTTGTCCATTCCATAGAGTCTCTAACTTCAAATTAAATCGCCTACGCTCCGCGCGCTCTCGCTGTATACGTACAATTTTTCATCCGTCCCTTGCAAACAAGCTTCGTTTAGCACTTCAGCCCGGCGTACGGCGACTCGATCGTCGATATCGTGCCACGTATTTTTTCTTCGTTTTCCTCCCCCGCCTGTTTTTCCCAGAAATCGCCTCGACGCACTGCTGATTCGCGAGAATCGCGCGCGTTTACCGATACGCTCGGAAGCTCGCAGAAACGAAATAACTCTCCGGACGATGGTGCGAGAGAAGGAAAAAATGGGGACCGCTGACTCGGCGATTTAAAGAGGAAAGTGTTTCCCCGAAGACCCGAAAGTGGAAGCTTTATCAGTCCTTAACGTTTCCACGGTTTTTTTCGTACAATTTTTTTTTTCGTTTATTTAAACATACGGTTTTTATTTGGCAACGATCCCCGCGGAAAACCGTTATCACACCTCCTGTATTATTTTCCTTTTACGCGGAAATCTATATCCAATGTAACAATTGACTCATCGCTGACGGGAGAAAATCTCTCATGAAATGGCCCGGGCGCTGAACAGGTCGAATAGCCGGCGGAGGCTCTTTATCAAAAATATTCGGTCATCGTTCCAGGCATCAAAGGAAATCCCTCGCGATATAATCTTCAATAAATCAAGCTGTAGCGAGCAGCGGGCTCAAACCTCTAACGCGGCTTTTATACGTTTTTGCTCAAACAATCAGTGCGAAAAAAATTGGAAAACCGTGCTGTCACGTTGTCAAAAATTATTTANAGAGGCTCTTTATCAAAAATATTCGGTCATCGTTCCGGGCATCAAAGGAAATCCCTCGCGATATAATCTTCAATAAATCAAGCTGTAGCGAGCAGCGGGCTCAAACCTCTAGCGCGGCTTTTATACGTTTTTGCTCAAACAATCAGCGCTGTGTGCGAAAAAAATTGGAAAACCGTGCTGTCACGTTGTCAAAAATTATTTATTTTATTGGTCATAAAAATCAGTTTACCCTTTTTCCAATCTTTATAGCTGATTTCGAAAATTTCTGCACTCTCCTGGATGTAAAATTTNGAAATCAGGTTTAGTTATCTACCGATCTATAATTTTCTCTCCTCTCGCCTTCGAATCCTTTACTNACTCTCCTGGATGTAAAATTTATAGCCAATGTTATTACGTAATGTCAAGATATTATTTAAAATAATTTTACTACACGTTTGCCTGTGTAACTTCAATTACGTAAGCGTGGTATTTTTTATATAGACGAAAAATCACTGTGTATGTGTTTTGTCTGTATTGGGTCTGCCAGTGTTTCTGTTTGCGCTTGCTAGTCGCGACTAACGAGGGGGGCCGCGTCAACGCACGACGACAGCTAAGGCTAAGCTAAAGATTTTCTTCCTGGAAGATGCACTCGCGTACGTACGACGCGTTTATGCCAGGGCTGACTCGGTTGGCACGAACAGCCATCGGCACGAATGCACGTGTTACGGATGTAAACGGTAAGCGTGGCGTTGAATTTGAAATCAGGGAATAACTTGCACACGATCGGCCGGATCTCTTCGGTCACCCCCGCCTCCCCCCTTTTTCCCCCCCGCGGAGTTCGCTTCCGTTTCCAATGTAATCGCGACGCGTTATTACGCATTACCGGCGAATACGGAATGCGCGACGGCTGTTCGTAAAACGCCGGCCGCAAATTGCGTTCGGTGAACGATTTTTTTCCCTCCGGTTTTAAAGAACCGCAACGGACAGTTTATCGACGGGCGTTCCGGTCTCGGTTTACGATTTTCGATGCAATTACTCACGGCGTATTTGTTTACGGCGCCGGCCGGTTTATGCGGGGCAAATTTCGGATTCCCTTTGAGCGCCGGCTCCCGCGAAAGTTATTTATTTCGTTTATTTTATCATCGCGGCCGACGGCGGAAAAATGTATTCGCAGATTGCGAAGGTTAACGGAAAGTTGGACGGGTCGCGCGAAATGCAACGCGCCGAGTGTAATTGGAGTGTAAAGCTCATTACGGGCTTGGGACGAAGAATAATTAGCTTCTTCATAATTAACGAGCATAACTAGCGGAATTATCGCTGAGATGTTCCCGCGATTCCCTTTATGCGATCACCGGTAGCTAAATCATTATCCGTTCAATAATCGCTCGAAATTCTTTTGTGCCCGATGTATCATTCATCATTTTAATTAGTATAATATATATAATTTAAAGTGTCTCCGTGGAGCTACGCGTAATTAAAACTCTTCTTATATTTTTTAATGATAATTTCAGTTTTAAATCACGCGGAATTCGATTTAATTTTAATTAACAAATCCACCGATCCGTTTGAATAATTTCTCGTAATTCCTTAAAACCTTGAATATTAATATACGAACGTCTGCATCCGGTCAACTTTGCATACTTTCTGCGTAACTAGGATTAAAAATTTCTTGCATTCTTGACAAGAATTCTGTCAGCCTGTGAAATAGAATATCTCGCTTCAAAGCGAGGCTATTGATTATTCAAACGTACTCAGATTTTCTGCTCTTGGCTAAAAAGAATAGGAACTTCGTTCCGAGCGCATTGTGCGCGGGTGTGAAGTCTTAAGAATTTTCTGTAGAAATTCTCGGATCAAAGGACTCGTTCATTATAATTGAACGGCCCCTGATCGAAGACTATGCCAATGTGTAATTGGAGACTCTTGTCGCGCTTCTCGACGAAGAATAATTAGCACCAACAAAGTACCTGATTGCATCCAGTCGATCTTTGTTTAATTATCGATAGCTGATGCTGGGAAAACATGACGTCACTGTGTTATGCAATCACTTCGAGCCGATCTCATGAAATCGTAATATTTTTGCAATTTTATTTCGTTTATTGTTAAAACTAATTCACAGTTGGAATGTAATTAAAAAGAGCTGATCGGCTCGGAAACTTGGACGCGCGCATGTAATACTTTTTAATTTATGGATCGATTCGTAATACGGTGACACTTTTCAATTTCGTCTACCTTCTATCCCGGACACGATATTATCGACGCAAATTTATCGTTGAACAGGGCATCGCGAGTGCTCCGTGAAATTTTGTCATTCATTGCACATTTTGCGTCACCGGCGACGCGTCGGCCGGGAATTGATCACCGCGTTTAAACTGGAGATTGTGTTTTTAAAACGTGTTGCTCCGGCCGGCCGGGGTGCTGGATAAATTAAAAAACAAGCGCTGTTTTTCGAAATATCAATTGTCCCCGTCGACGCCGCCGCCCGGCCGACGAACCGGAATAATGGAGAAGCAAATTGCTCTGTATAGTTAAGCGTGTTTTATTCTCTGCCAACGGCTAGAAACAGAGCGGAGCCGGGACTATCATAAATTTTTATTATATTCCCGGATAATCTCGGGAGCCGCTCGATAAAATGATTCTTTTCCTATTGTAGCGGCCGGGTCGAGTTAAAACCGGCGCGGAGAAAGAGATACTGGCCCGGTCATATTTCTGTCCACGCACAAAAAGATTTTATCGGGAAACAATTCCTTTTCAATTCGGATTCGTCGAGAGAAAAAGCTGGACGATCTCCTCTCTAAGCGGGACGATTTTCCGAATTCTCCAACGACAAAGGAAAACGCTACGCCATTGTTGATTACTCCGAATTGGCAGTTCGATTTAAGGATGTTCAATTTTCAGGAGGAATCGTCCGATCAATTTTTTAGACAATCGTCCTCGCTCTTATTCTCCTCAGATGAAAGCGTAATAGAATTTTTCTTATCGCACGAAATCATTATGAGATGAACGTATATCAAGATGAAATATAATGAGTACAGAAAAATGTGCTAGTAATAATCTTCAAAATAAATCCATAATATAAAATGACGTAAAAATCTGTATGATGTATAAAATAATAATCAAATTTTTCCTATTTATTTCATATTATTTTTCTCTTTAATCCATAATATATAATGACGTAAAAATTTGTATGACATATACAGTAATAATCAAATTTTTCTTATTTATTCCATATTATTTTTCTCTTCAATCCATAATATATAATGACGTAAAAATCTGTGTGACGTATACAGTAATAATCAAATTTTTCTTATGATTCATTAAATGATTAAATAAATTAACCAACCAATTCAAGGAATCAAATTAATCTTATGTATCTTTACTTATAAAAAATTCATGAATTTGTATACCAAAATTCAGGACACACTTGTTTTATTTTACGTCAAAGTTTGATAATCGAGCACAGGTTGAAACCGCTGGACTCTCCGAAATGCGGAGGATGCGCGAGCGGGAATGCGAAATAATTGGTCTAGAAGTCTGTTGCGGACGTCGCGGTCGGCCGTTATTTTTCTTCGGTTCGCAAAAAGGGATTTCGGGGCTAGAACAGGTCGCAGCCACGGCCTACATGCCTCGACCCGGGACTCGTAGATCTCCGTGCATGTCTCGATCGTTTTATTTGGCAACAGGAGGTAGGTAGGTAGGTGGTGGTCGTCGAACCATCGGCCAGAACAATGGTCCATTTCAATGGTACAAAGCGCGCGTCGCCCTCGTTCCTACGGTCTCGTGTTCGCGTTCCTACGGTTGCGGGCCTCCCTCGCAAATTACGTTTGAGGCACCAACCTTTCGGCATTGGCTCCGATTTCAAGCATCGTTGTAGCGTGAAATCGTCCGCAATTTATCCTCGCCTTAAACTTTTCCTCGCTACTGCAAGAAATACGTCCCTTCCTCTGGTCCCCCCAATTAATTCTAAGAATAAGCATTAAATACAAATTTAAAATGGATTGATGTTCAGCACTTTGGTTCTTTTAGCAATTTATTCAGAGACTGTTCGGATCAGATTAAATTCCTTGAAGATTTCCTCTCTTGTTTGCGCGTTAATGTATTCAAACCGGATGACAGGCGGTTCTCAAATAATTTCTGTGGCGAGCGCTGCCTAAGTAAAAATGCAAACAGTATTGTACCACTTTCCACCGCCTCCCTATCCGTGGCAAGTGCGAGGCGTCCTTAAATATTCAAACAAGCTACTCGAGACCGTTTAACGCCGCTCTCTACAAATGATCGCATCAAACACGAACCATCAAGAAGAAAAGCTGACAAAAACTCTGAACGACGATAAAAGAAGGATACGAAAAGAGACACGCGGCGGAACCAGTTTCGAGGGGGGAGTCGTTAAAAACCGTCTGGGAATAGACTCGCAGCGTTAAAAGCGCGCTTAAGGATGCATGAATTTTTCCTTGTTTCCCGAAGACAATGTCGTTAACGTCGGGTCGGGAAAGAGCGAGAAAATGGGCGGCGGGCCGGGGGAGTCGGACATTGCATCAAGTATGTGGGTCAGGGCTTCAGAAAGTTCTAAATATGAATGCGAACGGATGAAGTAGGAAAGGATGTAAAGACGTAAAGGTAGCAAAAGAGTCGGGGCTTGAAAGCAGTTCGTTAGGGCGGACAGTGATAAGCGGGTCAACAGGATACGATGAGCTTCATAAATGTAGAAAAGCGAGAAACGTCCGAAAAGAGTTCCTCTCTTTTTCTCTATCTCCATTTTTCGTTTTCTCCATTGAGCTCTATAATAACTGGAGTGTGAACAGAGGCGGTGAGAGAGGTACGAAAAAGGAAAATAAGAGGGCTACTGTGCAGGCGTATTTAATTGTTATTAATCATGATATTCATATCCATTCTCGTTCTGTTTGCACGAGCCGTGAGAATCCCGAGAATTCCTCCGCTACTCCACGATTTCATTAAGGAAAATAATGCACGATGACGTAGTTTCGAGAACTTTTACTAAAGTACATTCTTATTTGCTTAACATTTCTCCCTCGGACCGTACGCTAACATAAAGTGTTCTTAATATGTGGTTAACTCTGCGCGAGGGTAAATAAGCCAGTCGAAATCTTTTTACGTGGAAATTTAAAGGGGGCGCTTGGAGTCCCTCTCCGTTTTCAGATGGAGCTCCGTAAATTAGAAATTTTTTGGCGGGAACAGAAATAAAAAAAAATGTCCTCGTTAGATATGGAAGCGCGAGATTTTTCCCGTTCGCTCATAAATTCGCCGCGTTGCACGCGAGCAGCTCCGTTTCCGTAGTTTTACCACCGTGTCTGCACGCGCGTACGCACATTTCTCAAACTCAGAGCTTCCTGCAACAGAGTACAAACTCCCCGTGTAATTCTCCAACCTTGCGGCAGTAAAAACAGCCGGGCAATGCTACTACGAAGTCCACCAATAAAACTTTCCAAACCTCGTTTTTTCCTAAACCAAACTTTACGTTCCCCTATTCTAATTCCAACTACTACCGCAACAGAATTAATCTCATCATTATTTCTTTTTTAAGAACAATTTAATTTACGTTTATTAATTTCATCTCCCTTTTCTTTATATTATTTTATTGTTGCTTATAGGGTAAGCGTGCCAATTACTGCAGATGCCCCAAATACTGCGGATTTTTATTAAAATCATTAGTTATGAATTTTGTAAACGTATTAGACGAAATAAAAGAAATTTGTTATTTGATAATAATAATTTCAACAAAATAAATAGCCATAATGAAATTTATAATTACTTTAAAACACTTCAAAGTCGAGTAGTTCACGAGAATATGAATTTTCCAATAATTTTGGTTGACGTTTGTCAAACACCTCTTTTAAAATTGCATTTGTTTTCAATAATATTAATACATAGTACGTTTTAATATTACAAACAATCAAAATATGCATTATTCAGTTAGAAAAATTGATTTCACGTACAACTGGTCTAAAAATTAGTATTTCTCTCAGAATATAAAATTATGGGTTAAATTCCTGGATGCAAGTTCTGAGGAATTTCCAGTTGCACGTAATTTATTACGGTAGAACGTAGATCACGGAAGAGGATTACATCGGGGGGCGGGCGGGTATTTAATTGAGCCGGAGAACCGCGAGCCTCCGCCTTTCCGGGCGTCGAATAATCGTTGTAGACGCAACAACGGCATCGATTATCCCCCGGCCGGCGGTTATTCGTGGCTGAGATCCCTGTCGATCGGGTTCATCGTGGACGTCGCGTCGTCGAAGGGGCAACAATGGCGATTACACGGCCGCGCTCATTGTGCACGGTATTTGAGCGACAAAATGAGCGTGCATCGGACGAGTCCGTCAGCCCGGCCGTCGACGCGGCCCCTCCCCCTCCCTCCCGCTGCAGTTGGCAGGAGATAATTAAAAATAAATTGTAGCGAACCGTGGCGACCCGGGCGGCCGGATAATCAGCGCAAAGCGTTTCGCCTTACCAATTACACCCGGTTCGGATAACGATTTTGCCCGTCGTAACGACATTACTCGCTATAACGTCGTTACGCGTTGGCGTAACGCGACGTAAAGAAAAAAAGGAAAGGAAAAAGGGAGAGTGGTCTCTCCCCCTCTTTCGCTCCTGGTTCCGGTTCGAACCTTCGCCTCCGCCCGCGCGCGCCGTCAACTCTCCCTCTCTCTAACGCGATCGTCTGCCAGTCGTGATCAATTTTTTTTCTCTCCTTTTCGTTCCTTCGTTTTTTTTTTTTTAGTATCGTCGAGCCTCTTCATTACGAAAGATTGAAAAGGCAACGGAACGAACGGTTCACCGGCCTCCAATGCGCCGTAAATTCTGATCGGGCTCGGCACCCGAAATTGGCCTGCCCTCGAAAGCACCCCGGTGTATCGAGGGCTTTGATAATTGCGCCGGAACGAGCGCGCCGGATCCAATGCCCTCTCTGCCGCTGCCCGGTCTCTCTCTGTCCCTTTCGCTCCCGCGCCCCCGACACGTGTCGCGCGCCCGAGAACTTTTGCATTCGTGAAAATGGACGAGATTATGTTGAAAATCAGGATGAAATTTCTCGGCAGCTGCGGCTTCTGCGGCTTTCGCTGCGATTGGGTCTATAACGGGCTCAAACGGTCGTCGGAAAATTGTTCGTATTGTCGCGTTCAACGCGCAAGAAATGTTTAACATTTGTTGGGCAACGACTGTTTATGCGTTTGTGCGAGACACAATAAATTGCGAGGTAATAAACGAGTCGCGAGCGGCTTCCTCGAGATTTATCAGCAATTTCCGTTGCTCGTTATTTGCTGAAAATAAAGCTCTCTGAGCACGTGACCTCCTCCAGGGGTCCGTCACGTTGCTTTTCATTAGAATATCGAAGAATGCAGCCGCTTCGATTTCGCCCGAACGGCCAGACAGTCGTGTCACGTTGTCGTTCGATACGATAACGAAGGACACGATCATCCTGCCCTTCGTGGCAGCATTCAAAATCACTTGGCTGCCTTCCTCTGCCTCCTCTCTGCAGACTAAATTGAAATCGTGTCACGTTTTCCGTCGTTCATAAAAATATAAGAACTGTTCCTCATTTGCTTTCTACAATATTTGAAACAGCTTTAAGAAGCTTTGTCTCCTCTCAACGAGCATCGTTATACTCAAGCACTTCCGGTGCAATTATTTTTATATTTCAAGTGCCCCGTTAAAGTATTACATTTAATAGCTGTTGAAAAAGTAGGATTGACAAATGATTAACAAAATTGTTCATCATTTAATTATACAGTGACTCCCATTAATATTCGGACACATTTTGAAACGGTATAAGATTTTTAGTATTGGATTAAAGAACTTTATCTTCTGTAGAATTTTAGAGAGCTTAATTTACTATAGAATGTGTACAAAAAATTTAAAAAACTTGGTATTCATTGAAATCGCGAGGAAGATAGTAAAGGACATGGTTTTTAACTTTTTTATTAGGGTCTGTAATAAAAATTAGAAGTGTCTCGTTTGCAGATCTAAGTAAGTTATATGCATGTACAAAGTTTCATCAAAATCGATCAATATTGCTATGTACTGTAAGCGATTAGAAATTGAAAAAATCGCAGTTCTCCACGACTTTCAATCTACGACTGGGATAAATTGAAGAATTTTTACATGTTTCGATGTGTCTAACTCTTTTATGATTTCATGGATTTTTATAAAACTTTATACGTTCATATAACACTTTTAGATCTACAAACAGGATGTTTTACATTTTTGCTAGAGCCTCTAACAAAAAAGTTTAACATCATGATCTTTTCTTTTTTCTTCGAGATTTTGACGAATAGTAATTCATTTTAATTGTTTGTTACACATTACATAGTAAACTAAGCCTTTTAAAAGCCGACAAAAAATTAAGTTAGTTGGCTCCATATTAAAGAACTTATTCCGTTTTGAAGTGTATCCGGATATTAATGGGAGTCACTGTATATAAAAGTTCTCTCTCTCTCTCCTTACCCTCTCATATACGCGATACCACCTTTCCACTCTCATCATTTAAACATAATCTGTTCATACACTTATTTTCATTAGAAGATCTGTAAAATATTAATTATTTATCTTTTTTCGTCTGTTTGCTGTACTTTTCATTTGTACAATATAATGTACATAAAAATAGGTGATCTAATTTAATCTAATCTCTCCGTTATGTGTTACTGTATTATTTTATACTCATAACCATGCGTCGGACAAATTGGATTAAACGCTCGAGGGTGAGAGGTCCTGGAAAAAACCGGCCGTCGGTTTTGGGTCAGTAAGAATGCACCGTGTGAACCGGCGCGACAGCGCTGGAGAGCTGTCCTTATTAATTAAATGGCAGCGATAGTTCCAGGCCGATAACTCCGGGCGAGGGTTGGGGCGGAAGTGAAACGAGGCTCGCTCGGATGGTCGTTAGATCGTAGCAAGATTTTTATCGCGGATCCGAAGTAACAGAAAGACAATCAAATCGGCCGAACTGGATCACGACTCACGAACCTCTCCCCCGTCGGCTCGAGAGCGTTCTTCTCTGTAGTGCTCCGTGCGCTAGTTTCCAGCCTTGTCCCAGGTTTTTTCCCCCCCCGTCGGCCGGCCCCCGCGCCCCGTGACCGGAGACCGATAAAACAATGGCGTTTCCTGGGTGCCGGGTAGTCACTTAGCCCCGACGTGGATCGACTCCGGGGGAACCAATCACGGATAATTAATAGCCCGGTCTGTATCGATCAGGCCGGCGCCACGGGATCCGCGAGTCGAACCAGCAAAATACTTGCGGTAATTGCTTTGTACGTAGGACTAACGTTTCTGTGTTCGAGCTCGACGAATTGGCTCGAAATTTAATCGCTTCCTGATCGCACTGAACGCGAAAGAAGGTAATAGAGACGTCTGACGATTCAATATTAGTTTTATAGTGTTAATGTAGTTGTCCATTTTTGGTATGGTAATTATAAATCGCAGTAGATTTCGACGTATGAGAAGAACGTCTCTTCGGGTCGTATGGAACGATTGTATAAGCATGAGGTCGTGTCCTGTTTCGTTGCCTTGCTTGCGACTACGAAAGGTATTTACTGTAGCAAAGAACCTCATTTTCCATGTTTCCGCTCCGAGTACCTTGGCACACTGTGATCATGTTTTTTCCAGTAGCGCGGAAACCTGATTACACGCCGCTTTGAGACGACAAACTGTAACCACTCGCCTTTCTCAATGGGACCTCGAATATTACCCCGTTGATTTGATTTCCTCCAGACTGCGAACCATCAAAAATCGCTTTTGCATCGCGGCGGCATACAAAGAGTCGTGAAATGAGAAGAATGCATTCTTACAAACTGATCGCGTACTTCCCGTCCCGGTGAAGGATAAAAGATTCCTGATGACAGCGGAACGGAATTTCTGTAAAATCGATCGGTATTCTTCGCGGAATCTGCACGGCGCTGCATTTTTCACGCGAATTCTCCGAGAGCCTCCGCGAAAGTTTCTTTAGAGAAATCATCACGCGCCGCATTCCTCGCCAATCTTCCAATAAAATATTACCTTACTCGTTAGTTAAAAAAAAAAAATACATCTCCATTAAAAACGCAGAACTTCTCTTAACATTACGTAATATAATTAATTCTACGTATTAAAGTAGGTCTTCGGAGCTTATAAATTCCCCTTTAACTGATATTCCGGAATTTTTACGTAGCTCGAAATTCAAAGCTTTCATCGAATTTCAAACGAAGCACCGAATGCTTTTACTTCTATTAGGTTGCGTAATACTAAGCCCCCGGCGATGCTCTAAACAATCGTCGTTGTTCTTTTATAAGATCTCACGTAATCAATAATGCATGCATTTACCTCGGCGGGGATATAAAACATGTACGAGAGCGATTGTACTCATTGCGGTGGTTAATACATTGATAATATTATTTCATTGCACGCTCAAGCCGTTAACTGTACGTCAGCCGGCGTTCGCCGGGAACCAGCCATCAACGAAACACCCTGTATATATTTATAAGAACGTCCATTGGAATGGCTCCCACGCGGGCAGAGAAAAAGCTCGTTACCCGTGACTTTCTAGGTCCTCCTTTCCGGTTCGGCGTCTTCCTTTTTCGCCCCTCTTCCCCCCCGCCGGCCTCTCCCCTTTCTCGTTCAATTACACGGCTAAAGTAATGATTGATATGCGGCTTATCGAGCTCGTGCAACGGCCAAGATCCATTCCCCGTCTCTCTCTCTCTCTCTCTCTCTCTCCTCCGGTGTCCACGGGATCGTGCCGGTACACGTTAAAATAATAACGAGCACGCTAGTGTGCGTTACCGGTGTGCACCGGATTTATGGGGTTGACTGGATGTTTTACCGCCGAAGGAACCCCGGTGTACCCGGACTGAATTTATGTCTATATAACTGCAGTATAGTTTTCGGCGCCATGTTGCGATCCATGACGTTGCTATACTTCCGTTCGATCGGCTTCGTATCGGCGTCTATGAAATAATACCCCTCCCGGTCTCCTACTACGATCTTGCCGGGTTATTTTTTTTACCGACCCTGACTGCAACATCCTCCGTATAAATCTCGATGGCAATTAGATAAACTAACCCGCGCGGTTGATCTCGTAGCAACAGAAGTAAGAAAATGGAAGTCGAGCTAAATATTAGAACGTCTACATCGCGTATGTGTGTGTACTGCTGGTCGTTGTGTTACACATTTTTGCATTTGATACGCGCCGCATGCAAATTCGCCCATGAATAATAAGCAACAACGCGTCTGGCGTATACCGATCGGCGCGTTAACAATTTATTGCAAAACTGTTGGGAACGGGGGCAATAATAAGGAAAAATTTATCGGCGGCAACCTATTTTCCTTAGCGGCGGCCGTCTTCCTTTAAGGAGATCGCCACGTATAAGAGGCGAGTACATAAGTAATCGTCGTTTATGGGTGGCGGCGCACCGGGTCGCCGTCGTACGTCGTACGACCGTCGATTTTACGACCGGCTTCCCGACCGCCGGCCGAGGATTTTGTTTAAACGAAACCGAGATAAGCCGCGGCCACTCCGCCTCGTGCTCCGGCGCCGATTCGCTCCAACGGCGTCGTCGAAGGCCGCAGTTACTGCTCGAAAAGAATAGCCGGCGATAATAACCGTCCGTTCCCAGACGCGATGGTTTCCGGTTCAGGAGAACCGACGCTGTGGTCGCTCGCAGGTGGAAAATTGATTAAGCACGCAATTGCAGTGATAATTAGTTATTATCGCCTCGGTATTTAAGATCGTTCAGCAGCAATTAATGGAAACACAGTTAAAAATTATAATGTTTCCCAATTAATTTAAGTATGAAATATAAACTGAGAATGATCTGAAGTTGAGGGACAAATACGCAGACCTTCAGTGACGTCCATAAATATTCGGACACATTTCGAAACGGTATAAAATTTTTAGTATTGGATCAAAGAACTTTATCTTCTGTGGAATTTTAGAGAGTTTAATTTACTATAGAATGTGTAACAAAATATTAAAAAAATTTGGTATACATTGAAATCGCGAGGAAAATAGTAAAGGACATGGTTTTTAACTTTTTTATTAGGATCTGTAATAAAAATTAGAAGTATCTCGTTTGCAGATCTAAGTAAGTTATATGCATGTACAAAGTTTCATAAAAATGGATCAATATTGCTATGCGCTATAAGCGATTAGAAATTGAAAGAATCGCAGTTCTCCACGACTTTCAATCTACGACTGGGATAAACTGAAGAATTTTTACATGTTTCGATATGTCTAACTCTTTTATGGTTTCATGGATTTTTATGAAACTTTACACATTCATATAACACATTTAGATCTACAAACGGGATGTTTGAAATTTTTGCTAGAGCCTCCAACAAAAAAGTTAAACATCATGATCTTTTCTTTTTTCTTCGCGATTTCAATGAATACCAAGTTTTTAAAATTTTTTGCTAGACATTCTATAGTAAATTACGTTCTCTGAAATTCCACAGAAGATAAAGTTCTTTGATCCTGTACTAAAAATTTTATACCGTTTCGAAATGTGTACGAATATTTATGGTCGTCACTGTATATACAAATGCCATAAGCTTTCGATCCATGACTCACAATTGGGTTACATACACAGGTACAAACACCTCTAACGATTTTGGGCCAATTTCAATTGCACATGGCTCGACGATTGGCCCATAATCGTTTGAGCTACATACACTTTTGGGGTAGACTGTATAGCCAATAGATCCTTAACATCATGCGAGTGAGGACTCAGTAGGTTTTCGGGAAAAGGGGGCCGAAATCGGTCGGGCAAGGGCTGCGCGGCGCAATTACCGTGGTCGGGCAGCGCAGCGCAGCGAACGGCCAACTATGCAAGCAGATTGCGTTACCGTAATTGATTAGGCGACGGTAATTGCCGGTAATTAGAGGATCGAGAGCAACGCGGGCTCTTCTCCGTCTCTGTTGTTGCTTTCTGCTCTCGATCCGCCGCCGCGAGTTTCTCGACTGGCAATTACGTGATAACTTGAACCCCGGCCTGCTCGGCTCGGTTGACAATACACGATGAAGCGGGAATCGTGTTTTCCTATACGAGCTAATTAAGTATTAGCGGCTTACGCGACGTCCCCGCGTCCGAGCCGACGTCCGGCCGGAGCTTTTCTAATCACGGTTTTACCGTTACAAATTGATTCGACAACGGAGCCAGTATAATTTTGGGTAATTGCATTGTATCATTCGTTGGCATGCGAGAATAAGATCAACGGCTCCGGTGAGATATTAGATTACACATGTCGGATTTTATCAGAACGCCGGCTGCAATGCGCAAACTTCGGTTAACAGTATTTTAGTCCGTCACTTAGCATAAATAGCCGTTCTGAGCGACAGTAATCTCCTTTGTTTCGTTCCTATTCCAAGATTCTCCAACCCGAAAGCCGTACTTGCTTTAAATGCTGAAACATGTTCAGGGAATTCTACGCCGGGAGCAACGCCGGAAACCTAATCCGTGAAGTATTGTTATTATAATGCGAAACGATGCCAGCATGTGTGCGCGCGCGCGTGTTGGTATTCGGAAAATAGGAATTTATTATTAGCCGACGGGACAGCTTATTACCGGGAAACGAACGGGGTCCGTTTCCGCGAAACGGGGAATCAAAAGCTCGGGGAGGTATGGCGGTCCGCGGGCCGGTGTCGGTTTTGATTTTTGGGAACGCCGGCAGTTAGCGGAGGTATCAGCCGCGGAAACGATGTTGTCGCTTAAATATTGGTTTTGTGCCACCCGCGCCGTCCCCCCGGCACCGCGACTGTCTCGACATGCATATTTATGGGCGACAATTCAACGGCAAATATTGGAAAATCGACCAGGGGCTGCCGCCGCGCGTCCCGCTGCCTCGGCCTCGCCTCGCGTCTCTGTAAATAGGAAAAGTTAATCTTTCGTGGCAGTTTAAGTGCGTATCGCGAGATTTCCCCGATATTAATTTCATCGCTAAATCCTCGAGCGCGCGCGGCCCCTTTCGACGCCCTTTCGGTTCCCATTGATTCGCGGGACGCCGTACAAGCGTAATGAGGATTTCGCTACAATTTACGGAATCTACGCCCGGCGAATTGTTTTATTAAAGCACATGCCATATGTACATAGACACATGTGCCGCCGCATAGTAAACGTTTGACGTGGAGCGATGCTCCGGGAACCGTGACGTTGATTAAAATGGAATCGCCTTTGATGATAGCTGCGTATGTAATTTTGTCGCATGCTGCTTATTATATTTGTCCGCCGAGAGGAGATTATGTTCGTGATGAACCATCGACGATGACAATGATCACGTGAAATTTTCATTAACTATTATCTAGCATTTAATAAGTCAATACGCGCGCGGATTGAAATATCATTTATTTGACGTTGAATCGGTTTCTGTTGCCGAAGGAATTTCAGAGGGAAAACGGCGATATGAAAGTGAAATAAAAAGATTCTTTTGCATCGTAAAGAGGCTTCCTATGAAAACACTTGAGAAACTGGAATCATTTGAGGAACAAACGCATTCAGGGGAGGTTCACGCATCAAAGGAGACGCGCGAGCACGGCCGTGCACGCGATAACCGTAGCTCCGATAGGATCGAGCCTGGCCTCCTTTTATCGATAACGGCCTGTTCAACGGCTGTCTACCCCATCGCGCCACGTAAACGCGCGTAGATTCGTTTTACCCAATAATCTGAACGGAGTAGATCCGAAGCGCGGCGCGGACGTCGACGGCGACGATGCCTCGTGTATTAAAGGCCTCGCCTCGTTGTTCTCCGAAGACGTTCCGCAGTAAAAGCTGGAAATGACGTTCGGAGGTGATTGGATTTCACAAAAGTGAAGGGTTGAAACGCGTTACTCTCCGCTGAGTGAAACGAGGTGCTTCACGCCTATAAGTCAACCCTTCTTTCCGAACGAACCTGCTATTGGTGTAACGCGAGACTTGCTGTCGAATAGATTATAGAAAAGTATAGTTATTTCTCAGTCAGCTTAGCATCGATTCGATATGAACTGTAATTACATATTATTATTTTCGATATCGCTGTTATTTATGGAAATATTAAAATCTTATGTTATATTCTTTTTTTGTATTCATTTCATTTAAGTATTCTTGTAGACATGTGCAACTTCTGCTGGTATTAGAAAATAACAAAGTGCAAGCAAGGGAATTAACGTTGACATTAGACATCGGTTTACCTTCTCGTCATCTTACACGCTGCGTTCGAGTGCCAAAAGCTTAGTCACCGAGAATCCTGCTTCTAACTTGGACGAAATTCCATCTCAGCAAATATTAATTACCCGGTGGCAAACAAAGCCGTGGGCGGGGGGTGAAAGAAACGAAAGCACAACGAGAGGAACTCGAATCCCGCGATGCAATGGAAACACAGGGTCTGCATTCGCGTTCCCGAGGGTGCATCGAAAATAGAAGGGAAGCAAATAGAGAAGAGGATGGATTAGCCGCGTGTAACGCAGAAAATGCGAAACTCCGTGTTCACAAGACGTTAATATGTAAAAATTCTAACGAGCCTTACAAATTGTTATATTCATGAATTATAGTAAATCATTAAATATGATCATTTATTCTTGTCAGTAATAAATCATACAATTATGATGATGGAATCCTTAACAGTTTTAATAAAATAAAAGAGAAGAGTCAAAAAAAGGGCGTAATAAATAAGAAAAAATAAGCATTTTTTTAAAAGCATTTATTGTATAAATTCCTGATTGCTTTATCTCAAATATTATACAATGAGGCTTACAAATTGTTATATTCATGAATTATAGCAAATCATTAAACATGATCATTTACTCTTGTCAGTAATAAATCATACAATTATGATCGTGAAATCCTTAACAATTTTAATAAAATAAAAGAGAAGAATAAAAAAAAGGGCGTAATAAATAAATACATGAATTATAGCAAATCATTAAATATGATCATTTATTCTTGTCAGTAATAAATCACACAATTATGATCGTGGAATCCAATACAGTTTTAATAAAATGAAAGAGGAGTAAAAAAAAGGGCGTAATAAGTGAGAAACAATAACCATTTTTTTAAAAGCATTTATTGTATAAATTCCTTATTGCTTTATCTCAAATATTACACAGTGAGTCTTAAGATTTATATGGTCAAGGATGAAGGCAGCCGCAGAATCCAGCGTATACGCACATAATTGGTCTTCATCCGATTTTATAAATGCCTCGCATTCGCATTGGTGCGTTTCCACGAAAGCTCGCGCGTTCGCGTTCCCTCTAATTACTGTTGACTCCAGTTTGCGCCGATAATAGGCTCGCGCGTCCGATTATTTCCCTGTTCCCTAGCTCAGCCACCCTGTCGCCGCGTAAAGCGGTCTGACAGTTTCCGCGAACGCTCGATCGCTTCGCGAACACGCGCTCCTCCGTCCTCGCTTCCGCCGTTCGTTGTCGCGTTCATTGTTCTGTCCGCTTTCAGTAGTGATTGCCTCACGCGGAAAGACATCGGTAAGACAACGTTCGGCTGGCGCGAATGCCGATCCAGTTGTACGTATGTCGCTGCCGGAAGTCTTTACGCACGGCGTTTCTGCCGTGTCCTTATAGAATTCAAAATTATTTCCAGTTCAGGATAACGCGAATGTTTTTTCACAATTTCAAGGCTTGCTGTGACTCATTGCCTTTTTTAAATCATTTATCTTATACAAAATTTGTTGTATATAAAGTTCTTAATTCGTGAATAATTTCGTTTTGTCCTTTTTAATTAAAAAATTATTTGTTATTTGATGCTTCGGGATGTTTCTTGTTTCAGTATCTAGGAATGATAGTTTGAATAATAATAATAGTTTGAATGATAGAATCAGCGTGTATAAAGGACTCTAGAAGCGATAGGACGCCGGAGCGGCGATTATCAGTGGCAGCGGGCGGGCAGCTTGTACAGTTCCGTTCGATTATTGGGTCAAAACTGGTTTCGGTATCTTCGGTACAAGAATTTCCGATTGCATGCCTTGATAATCAAGAGTCAGAGTTCAATCTGGATAACCAGTTCCCCTCGCGAAATCGTTCTCAAGGTTCCCGTATCAAAAATTGGCTCCGCTTCAAGATTCCAGCCCTGGATTCCGTTCTGTTCTCCATTTAAGATGTTTCTTGCCAATTATGATCACTGTTTAACCGCGATCCACTCAATGCTCGCCAGAATCAAATTGCGAACCAATTTTATCCGTGTCGTACAATTTACCACTACAACCACAGACTTTTTTTTATACAGTCATCTCAACTGGTTTGATAATTCCAAAGTTACACCGTACTAATTTATTCGAATGAATGACTTTGAGTTGAAACATCTGGAAATTCAAGTAATTGCGTAAAACAGAATTAAATTTCATTTCGTTTAAATGTGTGTAAAGACGATAACGAGTGGCGGGACGATTTATCTTTTTTTTTTTTTAATAAAACAACATGAGAATAGTGTGTACTCTTCCGGTGGGGAGCGTTGTTTCGTGCTCGAATGAAATCGCTGGTAGTCGCGTCGCGTCGGCCAAACATCGCGTGTTTGCTTTGAAATCGTACGTAAACGTGGTGCAACCTCGAATCGATACACGCCGCGAAACGAAAGCAGCCGCGGGATTAAATGACAAAACGTGGCGCTGCCGCGACGGGGGCCGCGGCCGATCAGGATACGGAATTGTCAATATTAAGCGGAGAGAGAACTGTGAACCGCGCGCGTTGCGCTGCGCCGTTCCCGGCCGGATGTTTGGAGACGGTGCACTTTTTCCACCGGTCTTATCGACCTCTTCTTCCGNCGGCGCTGCGCGACGGGGGCCGCGGCCGATCAGGATACGGAATTGTCAATATTAAGCGGAGAGAGAACTGTGAACCGAGCGCGTTGCGCTGCGCCGTTCCCGGCCGGATGTTTGGAGACGGTGCACTTTTTCCACCGGTCTTATCGACCTCTTCTTCCGTTCTCCATCTCGGATTCCTTCGAAGGGAAACTGCACGCCCGCTAAAGCGAGTTGCATTTAAATATCTAAGTGAGATTAGGTGAACTCCGTATATTGGAATCCTGAACTGGGAATTGAATCGCGTAAGAAGAATCGATACCGCTGAACGCCGAGTACAATGTAATATTCAGATGCGGCAGTATTGTAGGGTTTTCTGCAAAACCTTGAAACTGAAACATTCGATATTTAAAACAGTGTGCATTAATAATGATTGAGTTTTCAATCTTTTTATTAGGAGAATGTATATAATGTTCTTCCTTCTTTACAAAACTTTATGGGCGAATAAACCAAACTGTGTTTCACTACAAATAGAGGTTACATTTATTAAACAATACTTAAAGTTTCTTTACAATATTTACAGTTTTCTTATCTACAAATAGAGAAACGACATTTAAAGCTTATTCTTCCCTATCTTTACTTATTATCACAGTACTTAATAAATTTTCCTATCTCGGTTTCTTTGCACTTGCGACTCAAGCCACGTGGCCGAATTCACATGGGTTTGCAAAATAGTATCTGCACTACTTTGTACGTATATCTAATCTAATTGCCAAATTCTCTTTCTGTTTCAGGTAAGTTATCACAGCGACTGAATCTAGTCTTACTATCACACAATCATCGAGCAATCTCTTGGGTCGGTAAGCATTATCAAACCACTCTAAAAATATGAACATCATATCAACATTGCAACAATCCGTCATCAAAATTACAATTTAATTTTATAAACTATAGTAATGTACGTGTTAAGCTAAGATTTGAGGAATTCTTAGTATGCAGCATTACCGGGCGTGAAAAAAGTGCAATCTCCCCGGTAAAACTCGCGAGGGGGATCAAGTCGGCTACGTAAACTAGACTAGACGATCCCCAGACCAGGAGCGGGCGGCGCGAAAATACGCGAGCGCGAAGAAGAAAAGCGAAACGTCGCGACGCGACGGGACGCGTCTGGTTGCGGGTGGAAAGTTAAGTGCGTTTCGCGAAACACAGCAGAGATTCCTTTGAAGCCTCGTTCCGCTAGGATAAGAAAGGGTTCACTGTCCGCTCGTTTATCTCTTTTCATCCGCTTCCGCGACTACCTCGCCCGTCTCCCTCTCGCTATTTCCCTCCCTCTCTAATCCTCTCTTGTACGTTCTCGCGCGGGGTGACATCCAGATCCCGAGCTCAGCCTTTAAACTCGAAGCTGCTTTCACCCCGGCCTCGCCTCGTCACGCCAGAGGTCCCGTCGACTCGGATCAAGCTTTCCGCCATTTCTCTCCTCGCTCGATATCTCTCTCTCTCTCTCCCTCTTTCTCTCGTTCGCCCGTTCGCTCGCTCTCTCCGCTTCTGGGAGCGAGTAGGTAACCCCTTCGCGAGATTTTCTATCGAACGCCGCTCCTCTCTCGCTGCAGCTATAAATAATCGGTGTCGCGCGTTGCTCGCGCTATCGTCTCCCCGGTGATGATTTTTGATTTACTATACTTCGGATACTTTGTGACGGTAAAGCGATACAATATCGAGCGGCGGAGGATTGAGATCTCCGAGGAATACGGCAGCTGAATTGGTCTGCGGTGAACGCGAGCCGCTCGGAAAAGATTGCTACCGTGTATTGGGATCCGAGGATGTTTATCAATAACGATTGAAACGATTTTTTAAAAAATTTTCAATCCCGTGTTATTCGTCTGAAATTAAATGATAAACATATGAAATATTTGGTATTTAATTTCAGCGATCATCATTGAAATTGGAATTCGAAATTCGCGATTTAAATTCTTGTCTGAATTAAAGTTCGCCCTTTTTTACAACCGAAAATTACATTCGATTTAATTATAATGTTCCATTAGCATTTATATTAGTTATCGATATTCAGGTCTGATTTTGATCTAAATTCAAAAGTCGCATATTCAAATTCGAAAATCTACATTTAAAATTTAAACCAGATTTCGCAGGGTCTATCAGAGCACATCTGCTATTCAAAAACTGCTTTAATTCGCCAATAAGATTGTAATTCATCCAATATCGACTCAAGTTTTTGAACAGAACTTTTCAGAATTGAGAAACACAGGAGATGAAATTATAATTCAAAATCCATAGACTGTAACTCCGCGTTTTCCTGACAATGAATATTCAGGAGAACATCGTTTCTATGAGAAACCATTTCAGTAATCAACTCGGCCCATTATACTCCATCCAACAATCACAGTCCCGACGGTTATTGTCAGACTTCAACAGAGTCCATCTCCGAGCGGTGCGTGCAATGGCGGAGAAAGAAACGCGATCGCGGTTAATCGTCGCTGAAAGGAATCCAGCACTCGGCGCCGCGCAATCCGCCCACAGTTGTCTGTAAATAGCTGCTCGCAGCGGGCGGTAATAAGCGCTTATCTTTAACGCGATAGCAAAGGGGCCGACGTTAACGCGGGCCGCGGCGCGGACAATCACGCGGGCCCCGTGAGACCGGAAGAAGTCACTCGAGGCGATCACCAGCCCTGCTCCAGAGTCACAGAGCGCTCGAATACCTAGGGATACTTCCGCGGCACCGGGTCACATGTGCGATTCAATCGCGTTCCCGTAAAAACTGCTTTCCCAGGGAACTGTTTTTTAGCCCCCCGTTTCCTCGATCGAAGCGAAGCCTTTTTATCGCATCCGCGGCGCTTTGACTCTTCCGGTGATGAGATTTTCAACAGATGAAGCAAAGGGCGAAGGACTGAGGCTTTCGACGAATTAGTTTCAATTGCCATAAAGTAATCGCGGTTTTTTAAACTGCTCAAAATGTAACATCAAAGAATTTTTTATTCATATTTAAAAATGGGAGTTCGTATGATTGAATTCGTGGAGGGAAGTGAGTAATGCGTTTGAAATATTTAAGCGGAACATTAGTTAAAATTGGCTCAGTTTCATCGATGAACCCGATCCACGTAATGTAATAATCGCAGAGTCTCCGGGATCCTTGTGAACCATGGAAATTGAAGTAGACTGGAGCACATGTGCAGTCCACTTTACTGAATGGTCTCCATAAAAACAGTCACTCTGCGAAATAGAGTTTTCTATCGAGCACACACATACAGAGGTTCCCGTTCGTAGCGTCGTTCGTTTAATTAATTTTTTTAAATCCGTCCAGAAGAACAATAATATAATGAAAATATCAAATGTGATTTACTTTATTAAATTCGTCGCCAGGAGAAGAAGTACTTAGAATTATACTGGGAAATGTTCAACAGATTCGAAGCTCGTTAATAAACGTTTAGTATCAGTCGTAAAATAATTATCAGAGGGAGGTTCGGAATTCATTGAAAGCTATTGAACAATCGATTGCCATTTTTAAATCCGTACAGAAGAACAATAATATAATGAAAATATCAAATGCGACTTACTTTATTAAATTCGTCACCAGGAGAAGAATACTTAGAATTATACTGGGAAATGTTCAACAGATTCGAAGCTCGTTAATAAACGTTTAGTATCAGTCGTAAAATAATTACCAGAGGGAGGTTCGGAATTCATTGAAAGCTATTGACCTATCGATTGACATTCAATTCGTACTCGAATCACGACGATGCTCAACCGTTCGCTCCTATTACCTACTAACGTGCATAAGAGCATAAGAGGGAATCGTGGCGGGGCGCTCCGGAATCGGAGCTCGAATTACGGAAGGCTTATAGGGCGTTAAATAACGGAAACTCAAAGCAGTCCATTGCGAATTACGCCGGCAGCAGCAGCAGCAGCAACGGCGGCGGCGGTGCAGCCACGTCGATGCGCACACGTGCAGATCTTAATGCGTCGCAGGGGACACGCGTTTCAGCCAATTAACATTCGCACGGCAACGGAAACCGGAGCTAATTACACGAAAGCGCAACATCGGTCCTAATCGCGATTCCCAAATCGAGAACTTAAACGCGGCCATCCATCATGAAGAAAGATAGGCTGGCGCTCGCGCGCTCTTAGGGAAATTGCGTGGACGCGTTGCTACTTCTTCTTCTTCTTCCCCGTTCTTAAAACCGTATCCCGTTGCCCCGTGCTAAATGATCTTCCTACGGAGTTGTATTACCTCGTGACTATCGCGATAATCGAGTTAATCCTCGACGAAAAAGTTTCCCTTCCCGCGGAACGACGCGCAGATTTATCTGACAGTGGTCGAATAACAAGTTGGCCCGGGTTCCCGCCCGGTTTTTTACAACTGGCTCGGATTAACGGTGATTACGCGAACTCGTGGTGAAACATTTCTTCCCATCCTCTTTTTTTTTGCGGAGCAAGTAACGACCAATGAGTCCCTCCCGCGGGATTTAACGAGCAGAAAGACGCAGCATCTTCTTCGATTCCGATCGACGGCTATAAGACAGTATTAATAAGAAACGATACAATCGTCTAGCGATCGAATAAAGCCAGAGCTCCAGCCAGTCGGTAATCCTCTCACCAATCAAGTCGCGAACCTCAAGTAAGACTCGAACTCGAACACTCTGTTGTAAAGCCGAACCGTTCCTGCGGGCGTAAAAAGAGGAGTGCACGGGGAATAAGAAGAATAAGGAGAAGAGAAAGGGAGAATGAAGAAAAAGAGTGGAGGCGGAGGAGCACGAAATAACGGCCGTGGCCGGGCCATTTGTCACTCCGCGAACGTCCCTCGCGAAGGGTCGCCCGGGATCAGAATGTATTCCAACGAGGCCGCGGGAGAGAGAGAGAAAGAGAGAGAGAAAGGAGGAGAGTCCGAGCGGCCTCCAATTTGGTCCAGGACGGACACAGGTAAAACGGCCTGTAGTACCAGATAGGATCTCCTTCTAATGTATTCGTCCTTTCCTAGTTCTCTCCCACTCCTCCTATGTTCCTCCGGTGTCATCCCTCCCCCTTTCCCTTCGCATTTCTTTTGGTCTGCGACCACTTTTCCTTTGAGGAAGCTTCACGCTCGATAAAATCGGTGGCCGAGGAATCAGGATCCGCCGGCTAAATTGCCGAAGACTTTGGTCAGAAAGGATCCAACTTGATGCCTCTCCCGGCTTCCGGCTTACCGATACCGTCTTCCGAATGTTACTCTTTATCCGCGACGTTCTCGATGCCAGGATTCCCGCGAATATTCCCGGGAACGCATAGTAAGCATGAATCAGGATTTAGATAAGCAAGCCTGGACACTTCTGAGATTAACTTCGCATCTCGTCTTTCTCTTTAAATATAATTTTATATTTCATTAAGATACGCCCGGGCGACGTAATATAGTCATAAATCTTATCGTTCTTGAAACACACTTATATTAGATAGTAAAAAGTATATATTGTAATAAAACGGAGAACGAAATAGTTAATTATTTCATTTCTATGATAATATCTCGCAAAGCTACGTAGTTACGGTCCCGGCACGGACTACCGTTTTGCCGTTCCAGTGCTTAGAGCTCCCAGAAATAACCATCGTCGCAGAATTTCCGCGTTTCTGCCAGCTGCATGCGTTTCTAAGGTTTCTCTCTCTCCCTTTCTAACGTTCTCAATAGCGATTCACATATCATAAAACCGCGATACGAGTCTCGCGGTCGGTGGCTTCGGGCGACCACCAGCTTTTGAATCCAAATCTTTCTGGATATCTTCCGGCTCGCCTGAGGAGTCTATCTGAAGGCAAATATTTCAACATTTGAATCCGCGAATGGATTACCATATCCATGCATATTTTCTACTTATCATTTCCGTAAATCAAGCCCAGTTCACAGAACTAATTGCATAAATCAATTTTAACCCTAGAAACCCACCTATGGGTTATTTGCGTTTTGGGCAGATTTTGAGTCGCTGGCATTGCTGGGCCATGAGCACCGACAAACCTTTTCCCCTAAATTGTAAATTTGGAAATAATGCAATAATAAGCAATTTAAATCAATTTAGTGACATTTTATTTTATTTTTTATTCAGATTTTTTTCAGTTATTTTAGTATTTAATAATTTTCATGAAACAACAATTTTTATACGTATATCAAATAGGGTTTCTATTTCTATCGTACGTCAATGAACCTTTTTTCATCTTAAAGAGCAACTCTTGAAGTTAAAAAAAAACACCTATAAAATATAAATAAACCATTTTGAAGCTGAGATATGGCATTTAAAAAAACAAATGCCTTTTTTCGATTCTTATCAACATTTTCTGTATATATATGTATATGTTGAACGAATTTTTGGGTCATACCATGACGGATTCTTGAATAAGAATTGGTAATAATGATGTACAAATTTTTCTAAGCTAAATATAAAAAAGACACAAACGACCCAGAGGTGGGGATATGAGGTTCTCAAAAGCACAGTGGGGTTCTAGGGTGAAATTAATTTTAATTTTCGTCCAAGGCTTCTGCCCGCCATATTTGTTTCATAAATTAATTATTACAATAAAACGAATTTGTATCTCAATTATCATCTCTAAATTCGAAGCAGGTCTCACAGTTGGGAGAAAGGAACCGAGAGGGTGACTTAAAGAAGGTGGGAACAATTCTTCTGGATTCAATAAAGGGACGCCAATTAGCGTTAACGTTCCGCGCGGTAAACTCGATTTAAAGAAACAAATTAAACGAATTAACCCGCAATTACACTCGGGCTGGCTCCCCGTCTTCTCTCAATTTCGCGAGCCTCAAAATTAGCCGCCCCTAGTACAGTGAATAAAACATCGGGTCCCAACTTTCCGGGTTAACCCTCAGGAGCGAGCACAGTGTTTAGATCGTTCTGAGCTGCGAAGGGAAAGCCCCTAGCAAAACAAGCGAAAGAGACAGGTGGCGGAGAGTTCCCGCTGCAAACACAGTTAATCCCGGTAAGAAACGTATCTCCGTCGGGGAGGAGACACCCTTAACTCCGTATCCCAGCGACTTTGGTCCGGTACCTAGTACCTACCGCGGACCAAAGAAGAAACAGATTCCTCTTGCGAATCCCGCCGCGCTACGTCTGACCACGATTTCTTTCATACTCTCGCAGCGTCTCTGCGTCGCAATGAGAAAATGGAAGGCAAGAACGGGGAGAAAATAACGTTCGCGTATTTCATTAGACCGAGCGAATCAACCTGATCCTCGTCGCAGACTTTTCGCCCGGCTTTTCCGTCCGCCGAATGAAAAAACGAAATCACGCAGAGAGAGGAGAGAATAAGGCTTGGACGGGAATCCATTATGACGTGAGGCGGAGACAAGAAGGTTTCCTTCCCGGGCGAGCGAGGAGGTCCTCGAGGAAGGGACGACGACGTCCCGGTAGAAATTGAATAAACATGCACGGAGAGAGGCGCACGTCCCGGAGTCGAAAATTAATGTCCCTGTAGAAGCGGTCGCGGTGGGGGACCCTCGGCCGAAGGGCAGCCCTTTAACTCCGTCGCGACGACCTTTTTCTGGAATCCGGTCTGGAACACCACCGCAAGAAACGGCGCGGACGAGGGAGGAGCGCGCCCGGCCCGTTCCTCCTCGTATTGTCCACGATCAATTTAACATATCCGCGAGATCACAGAAAGGATTCCTCTTCTCTCTCTCTGTCTTTGTACGTGCCAGATCTCGAGAGGAGGATTTCTACGTCCTTCCGCGGAGGAAGGATGGTAATGGGCGTAGGGAGGGAACGGCCGAAAGCCCCGTGGCTCTTGTCGATGCCAAGTGAACGGGAAACTCGTGTCGCCGAGACTGCCTGCTTCATGGAGCGTCATGAAAATTTATGGGATTAAAGGAAACTTGTTCCCTGATCGCTCCGTTCTCTTCCGCCGACTTCGCCGATGACGTGTGTATCGTGCAAACGTGACTGCGAATCGCGAACTGCTTTCTCTCACGGCCGTCGCTGTCAGGGAAATTGGTATCGGTGTTTACTAGATAACTTTGCGGAGTCGTAAAATGCGGGGATTCTTGATTAGGAGCGAATCGATTGAATGGTCCAAGAATCGTCTGAAGATATTAAGGAGGTTCATCCGGTTAAGGAATTAACAGATAGATCTCGAAAAAAAAGTTTGATAGTCTATAAGAGTATACCAGGATACCTCAAAAATATTTTTAACTCATTTGGATACCTTAATGATGAGATATTAATATTAATATATTGAGACAAAAAGAAAACTGTATAGTTTCATGAACTCCTTCCAACTCCTTCTTCTTGATAAGTTCAAGTTAATCACATTCTTTTGATATTAATCGATTATTCTAGTATTACTCTTGTTTCGTTGTTTAATGTGAATGTTCTCCCTAACTACCTACACATACGAACTTTTGTTAAACACGTTAAGACGGTGTCCTCTTCATGTTCCAATAAAACTCATTTAATTATTCTTTGCACAACTACGCGTGAACCTTAATCATTAAAAAACAACAAAATATTTTTTACAATTTTACATGTAGTCATATGAAAAAATGTGACTTCCTAGACTTCTATCGCTAATTTATTAGGTATCGACAGACAGTTCTGAATGAAACTTATGTCATATTAAAGAGAAACATTTAACGAATATTTTAATTGCAAATTTAGGTAGACTGGGTGACTATGAATCGAGAAATACATAAACACAACAAACGAAATCTGCATTCTTCAGCAATAGATAACCTCCGTTAGTCAAGCAAGCTCCTCTTTTCTATAACTTGCATTTGACTAGCTATGTACCAGATGAACCTTAAATACAGAAATACGTGTCTAGTCAATAAGTTTTCTCTCGTTTAATCACTTATGTGACATTCTATAAAATATTGTTGTTACGAATGGAATTAAATCGTCTAAACTGCTTTGAGACCGACTGGGGTTTAAAATTTTCACGCCGTACGATTGGCCATAATGGGTGGACGCGCGGTACCGTGAAATCTCTCATAAAAGTATTTCCGGCCGATCTAATATCCCCTCATTTCGTCGCTGGAATCCCGATGCTTATCTCGCGATTTCTTGGCCGCTCGTGCGCGAGAAGCCTCCGCCCGCCCGCTCCCTCCCATCCGGTTCCATTCGAATCGAATCGACTTCCGGTCCCGTGAACGGTATCATCCGTCGACGCGACGGGAATCCAAAAGGCAACGCTCCGCCGCGGTGTACACGTGTGCGCACGTGTATCGGTTAGGAAACGCCGCATCGCGTTGCTCTCTTTCCTTTTCACGAGCCTCGACGGCGGAATCGATATTTCTGGTCGCGCGATTCCCACACCGAGTCTCGGACCGTACGACGAGCAACTTATCTCCGCCGCGGAGACCGGGACCGCGTTATCGTTTCGTTTTCTTTCGTTCTGATTCACCACCGACGCTCGCTCGCTCCTCGCGCCGTTCAAAATCTAGAATAGAATTTGATCTCAGACGGAGATTGGCCCCCCAAGCCGAACGGCCGAGCAGTTTCATAGATACGGCGCGGCGCCGGCTCCGCGAGAGGAATTATTAGAACTGGCTTCGTGACCCTGATTCCGATTTTATACGACGAGCAGACGAGCCCCGATGGCCTTCGATTATTGAACAATCTTTCGTCGATATCATTTTTCATATCTCTCACCGGTGTTCTCTCCGAGTTAAAATGAATAACGAACTGGAGATACATTTCCGTCCAATTTTTAAAGCAATTTTTATCTGCAGCTAACGGAGACGTGGCGATAAAACGAATAACGGAAATTGGAATTCCTTTCCAGGTCCTTTATGCCCGACAATTTCTGAGAGTTTGAAAAATTAAATGATTTGAGGGTTTCTAAATAACGGAAGGGTGCGAAGTAGAAGTCGTATAGGGGCTGGCGAATGGGACGCCAGAGGGATATCCATTCCCTGGAAATAGGGTGGAAAAAAGCGCCTGGAATTTTTCGTTTTATTCCTACGCCCGTCGAATTTTACTCCCGCACCCCGTCGCCTATAATCTCCGACACTAGCTATCTCGATCGCTAAAAGCGTATCCCATCGAAATAAAAAAATCCTCCTATGCCGGGCAAACGCGGGCGTCTCTTCCGGGGGAGAGCGGCCGCGGACGACGCGTCTTACAAGAGTAGGCGTAGCAGACAGCGTGGAGAGTGACGCGTCGGCGCTGCAGATATAAATCTGCCGAAATTAATTAGGGTGGGTAAGCCGCAATTTAGCGTAGCGCCAGTCAGAGCGCCAACAGAGAGAGAGAGAGAGTGAGAGAAAGTTGTCTCGCTTCCTTCGGCTCTTCGCTTCTCATCTTCCACCCCCTCCCCCCTCCTCCTCCTCCCCCGCCGTCTCGTGATTCGTAACAGCCCCTTGCCTTCTATCCTGCAGTATAATATCCCTTATTAGAGCACGCCTGGCAGAAACTGCGGAACGTTGGATATCGGTAGAGGAACACGAGAAACGACGACGGGGTTGGTACTCCGAGGGGGTGGTACGGTTAACGGCGGTTTACTTGGCAAGTCAAACATCCTACAGGCTGCAATATCCTGCCTGGCCATGCCTGTAAGATACCGTTAAGGTCGAATTGAACGCAACGATCCCCCCGGTGGTGGTGCGGCCCTCCTCCACCTCCTCCTCCTCCACCTCCTCCCGCGCAGACGACTGCCGAAGGGCTGGATGCGCGAGGCTTTGGCCCCTGACCACATCAAATGGACTGGCCGCCTCTCGGTATGCAAAGTATGCACGAGCCGGCGAAGCGCGAAGTTTGCCCAGCAGCGTGTAGTAGGCAGGTTCTCCCGACAGCTGGCTACGCGTGATTAGAGCGAGCCAGGTGACGGCACCGTGGTGCCCCGCTGGAAATTGATCGACGGTCTCACCTGATCGAACCCGGGGGAGATTGATCGGGCCCGGGGGTGGCTAATGGGTCGGGCGTAAGGTGACAGCCTGAAATGACGCGATTCCCGAGTCGCCGGAAACCGGATCAACTCTTAAATCCAGCTGTTCAATCATTTTTCATTAAGGAAGTTCATCTGGTATGTAGCAAGTCAAATGCAAGTTATAGAAAAGGGAAGCTTGCTTGACTAGCGTACATCCCAGTAAGCAAGAAATCATTGCCACAAGATTACTATAACGTTTTTCAATAACATGATAATATTATAAAGTATGTAGTTTTTAATGTTGCGTGTAACTTCATTATGAAGTAATATTATTAAATAATATTTTAAAAATATTTATAAAACATTAGGTCGTAACGTTTATATAATTTACATAAAATCAATATTTTAAAATGTTGATCTAACATTTCTTGTTTACTGGGATATTAATAACGGAGGTCATCTACTGCTGAAAGATGCAGATTTCGTTTGTTGTGTTTATATATTTCTCGATTCATAGTCAATCTATCTAAATTTGCAATTAAAATATTCGTTAAATGTTTCTCTTTAATATGACATAAGTTTCATTCAGAACTGTCTATCAATACCTAATAAATTAGCGATAGTAGTCTGGGAAATCACTCTTTCCCATATGACTACATGTACAATTGTAAAAGCTATTTATATTAATTTATATTAATCCCTTGGGTACGTTTGACGTCTGAGACACGTCATTTTAGTTTTATTTTGTTGTTATTAATTTATTTTTGTTTTGCAATTCTGATTACTTGAAGATATCTTAATACTACATATGTCACCAATATTTTAAGAATAAATAAACTCTTACGTAAAATGTACTGCTTTTACATACTACTCCAAGCAACCAAAAATTATATATCCGTTTCTCATGCAAATATTTTCCCAAATAAATCCGTTATTATTAAGTAATATTTACCCAAAGGGTTAATAGCTCATCATTAAGGTATCCAAATGACTTAAAAATTTTTTTGAGGTATCCTGGTATACTCTTATAGACTATCAGATTTTTTTTCGAGATCCATCTGTTAATTCCTTAACCGGATGAACCTCCTTAAACACTGGCTGCATTTTAATGAAACTGATGGACAATTCTTTATTCCAATGACCGAAGTAGTTTATAAATACTGAATAGTGCGAATATCGAGTGGCAACTTCGAAACAGCGAGTTGATACCCACTCTCGTTCACGTTACAACTCCTGCTTTGAAAATGAAAAGCTTTCACAACTTCCAGCCGGCCTTCCCCGAAGTTTGAACAGTACCTCTGGGAACTGGGTATCCACGTGTGTGATGGACAACTGTTTACCGAAAGCATACTACCAATCATCTGACCAACAGACGGGATCCGTCTCGTGCGCGATCTACTCCAATAAAACGTATAATTCGACAGCCAACGCGCGCCACCCGGAATATCGTCCAACTCGCGAGAGAGATCGCTAGACGCGGAAGCAAATTTGACGTGGCGGTGAAAAGGCAAGAACGAGGAGACGCGTAACTGCGTAACGTCTCTAAGTGGGAGGCGGGGGAGGACAATCGAAGAACTGTCTGGAGCACGTTCGCGCGGAGCGGAGGAGGGTAGGCATCGAGACGACGACGACGATGTCTGGGTGCTCGTTTCGCGTACGAGACGTAGCGGAAGAATTTTCGTAGCGTCGCGAGGAAACGGAATGTGACGCGGTGTATCGAGGCGTGTCCCGCCATATAATATTCCCCGGCGCGTCTTCCGCTCTTGGTCCACGTCGACGGGGCACGGGCGGGCACGTGTTTTCACAGCAAACATCGCGAAGAAGCGTCTCCGTGTAACAGCCGGGAGACGAGCAACAAGGGTGGTCCGTTTGATTTTCTACCTTTCTCCCCGTCTCTCTCTCTCTCTCTCTCTCGTTTTTTCTCTCGATTCGCGTGTCCTCCCTCTTGTTCTTTCCCGAGCCCGCTTCCGAACGATTGCTCGCGCGGAAACAGAAAAAGCAAACGTACAAATGGGGTTGGACCTCGCCGGGTTTTAACTTAGGGGGTTCGAGTGCGTGCTTCGATCTTATTTGACGCGTGGAGAGATTTCGAGGCACTTTGGATTATCCAGTAGGATTAATCGCCAGTTGATTACACTGTAAGATACACGTGCAAACAGTACTTGATAGTATTAGACATTTTTTGTCGTTGCACATGTTACAAATTATGTTCTTTGTTATTTTCTTCCTCATACAATTTGATTTAAAAAAAAAGATCGTAAAAATCTGGTTTAGTTTCTCTTTCGTTGCACGTGTTACAAATTATGTTCTTTGTTACTTTCTTCCTCATACAACTTAATTTAAAAGAAAGAGCTGTAAAAATCTCGCTTAGGTATCGATAATACTGTTTATGTCTGCCACTCGTTCCCTCCGACGGGAAGACCTCTCGACGTTGAGGAAGTGCAGACGAAGTGTATTCACTCGCAATGATATGGAGCACACGAGAATGAAAAAGGGGTCGATATTAAGCAACCAAGGATATTTTCCAGGCGAAACGGTTTCTGAGCGCGTGTCCGCGCGACCGAGCAGGCCGAGTACACCCGGCTTAATTCGATTCGCGTTAATTGACGGCTTCTAACGAACGCCCCCGCCTCCGTTTCTCCTTGGCCTCTCCGTCACTTCCACCCCTAGGCCGTACCCCCAGCCCACTAGTTCCCATCCCGCACCCCTTGCTACCACCGGCGCGGGGCGCGTCGGCGGCGGCGGCGGCTCCGTGATAGCCGCATTGCAGCTGCAGCCTCGCAATTTGCAAACGCGGAAAATCCTCTGCGGATGGCTCGATCCCACCGGCGGATTTCTCCGGCCGCTTGAATATGAATAAACTAAAATGCAACTTCTCTGTTCCCATCCCGTCCACTCCGGCTCTCTCGTCGGAATTCCTTTCTTTCTCTCTGTTGGCCGCCGCGGCTCGCAAACCCGTGGAAACTCGTTACGCTAGTTTATGCATTCGACAACGAGGAACGAGAGCGGGAGAGAACGATAATTAAAGGGGAGGAAGACGACGACGCGCGAGTTGTTACGGAGCCGGGGTTTCGCCCGGGGTCGATGGGTCTTTTAATGTTCTTCCAGCTCGAAGGGGGTAGACGCTCGTTTCTTGCCCGTTTGTCGCGTGTCTCTCCTTTGACGAATCGATTCCCGCGATACAGAGGGTAGCTGATGTATGGCGCTCGACGGCTGGTGGCCGCTGTTCTTGGGATGCAAAAGACCGTCGTCGCAGGGGTGAAGTTCGTCGACTCGTTTGAGGGATCTTTTGCAACGCAATTTTTGGGGTGGACGTTTCTCATGGTGATTTAAGGGTTAAGTCTAATAACGCTTCGCCATTCCTTCTTCTTCTTGTCCTTCCTCTGTCTCGTCATTTGTTTTTTTCAGGAATTTATTTATATTACTAATTTTGCAGGACCATAAAAGTAGAACTAAACGGAAAGAGAGCAGGTGGTGGTTATTACGCCGAAGATGCTGGTTCTTTAATTAACGCGTGGTCTTAATATGTTTTATTAGAAAGTTCCGTATCATAAATATTCATCCGACCCTCATTCNCAGGAATTCATTTATATTACTAATTTTGCAGGACCATAAAAGTAGAACTAAACTGAGAGAGAGCAGGTGGTGGTTATTACGCCGAAGATGCTGGTTCTTTAATTNCGGGTGGACATTTCTCATGGTGATTTAAGGGTTAAGTCTAATAACGCTTCGCCATTTCTTCTTCTTCTTGTCCTTCCTCTGTCTCGTCATTTGTTTTTTTCAGGAATTTATTTATATTACTAATTTTGCAGGACCATAAAAGTAGAACTAAACGGAAAGAGAGCAGGTGGTGGTTATTACGCCGAAGATGCTGGTTCTTTAATTAACGCGTGGTCTTAATATGTTTTATTAGAAAGTTCCGTATCATAAATATTCATCCGACCCTCATTCGACAACCCCTTCATTCCCTAACTTTTTTTGATCAGCCGCAAATTGACCCCAACCTAGTTACATAACAAGTGCTTCGCCCTCTCCTACTCGCCGATTAATCGATTATACATTCTTGCTCTTTTTTGCCATTCCTTGANTAACGCGTGGTCTTAACATGTTTTATTAGAAAGTTCCGTATCATAAATATTCATCCGACCCTCATTCGACAACCCCTTCATTCCTTAACTTTTTTTGATCAGCCGCAAATTGACCCCAACCTAGTTACATAACAAGTGTCCTCGCCCTCTCCCGCTCGCCGATTAATCGATTATACATTCTTGCTCTTTTTTGCCATTCCTTGATACCTTTTTAATACCACTTTCGTGAAACGAATTCTCGTTCGAGGGTCGCATCCTGGAACGCTGCCCACTCGATATTATCCAGCTCCTGGCATTTTCTAGCTGGATTAAATTGATATTCTATATCCCAGTAATGTGACAATCTTCCTCATCGAGTACCTCCTTCATTGTTCTTACCTCATCCCACAGACAAAAATTGATATGAAGCTCTAGGATTCTATTTGTTTCCAAATTTCGTATATCATCCAAAAAATGAATTTCTATTTTATTCTATTTATTTCCAAATTTCGTATATCATCCAAATATAAATTTTTTAAAATCAGTTTTACGTTCTTCAATATTGAGGGTCCCACGGGAATTTCGTATATCATCCAAAAAATGAATTTCTATTTTATTCTATTTATTTCAAAATTTCTTATATCATCCAAATATGAATTTTTTCAAATCAGCTTTACGTCCTTCAATATTGAGGGTTCAACGGGAGTATAAATAAGACGAGGGGTATTAAAACCAATCACAAACGAGCTTTTACCCTCGGAGAGAACTCAATCACCATTAAAATTCTGGCTAATTCCGCACGCAAACTCTTCCCGGCGAACGCGTGTTCCCTCCGTATACGGTGGTGAGTCCGTCCACCCAGCCACGGACACGAGACTGTACACGTACCTGGCGACTCTCTTTCCCTCTTGGCCAGCTCGATACACCTTTTTCTTCGAACGCTTGCGCGGGACACTGATTGCGATAAATTGCCATAGGTCCGCTCGCGTGTCGCGGCGCGCCAAAAGGGGTGGTGGCCCGGCTCGCCGCTCGCGCCCCGGTGGTCGATAGCGGGATTCAATTTGCCGAAATTATCCTTTTCTTGCTCGGGAAGTAATTTCATAGGAACGGGGATCGATAATTGCCGGGCCAGCAGATTTTAGGTAAATGCAACATTGATTGCGGTAAGTTCATTAACCCGTTGCTCCGAGGGTATGTAGAAAATTGCAACCCCTGTCGTGCTCCCTTCCTCCCCGCCGCGGTTCTGTTGGATACTGTTCACTATATCTCCCGACGCGGCGTGAAAGTGAAATTTCACTCCCGGCGAACACAGGAATAAATTCTTGGTTCTCCAGAGGCGATAGCGCGAAATTCCGATTCTAATTGCGTTCCCCTTCGTTCCTTTTATTCAACCGTATAGTCGATCAATATTTGAAACGAGTTGTACTCGCAATTATCCTTAATTAAATTGAGAAAATGAGTTGTTGTTTCGTCTTCCGAACCAATTAGAATTCTCTGCCGTCTAACGGTGTCAGAACGAGATCAAACAAACGTAGAACGGACCCCCGTCCATCCATACCGGGCGGCCGGCGTCCCGCGGAGAGGCCAGACGGACCTGCGACTAAAAAGCAGCCCGTGCAAACACGTGGCCCGTGGTGCGGNCGTTGGATACTGTTCACTATATCTCCCGACGCGGCGTGAAAGTGAAATTTCACTCCCGGCGAACAGGAATAAATTCTTGGTTCTCCAGAGGCGATAGCGCGAAATTCCGATTCTAATTGCGTTCCCCTTCGTTCCTTTTATTCAACCGTACAGTCGATCAATATTTGAAACGAGTTGTACTCGCAATTATCCTTAATTAAATTGAGAAAAGGAGTTGTTATTTCGTCTTCCGAACCAATTAGAATTCTCTGCCGTCTAACGGTGTCAGAACGAGATCAAACAAACGTAGAACGGCCCCCCGTCCATCCATACCGGACGGCCGGCGTCCCGCGGAGAGGCCAGACGGACCTGCGACTAAAAAGCAGCCCGTGCAAACACGTGGCCCGTGGTGCGGCGTGAACTAAAACAATGTAACGCAAACAGATTAGCCGGCTACGATGAATTCCGTAATTGCGCGTTCGGTAGTATGTATTTATACGAAGTAGTGCATGTCTTGGGTGTTTGACGAGCCGGGCAAGGCCGGGCCAGGGACGAGGCTGTTTGAACGAACAGACGACGACGACGTCGGCCCCGCGTGTATTTACTTTACTCTTCGCCTTGTCACTGGCCATTTCTCTCCGCGAGCAATTACACCGGCCCGACTCGTGTTTCGCCGTTTAACATATTTGTTAATGCCACTGGTAACCAGAGGCCTGCTAGGCCTGCGAACTTTCTGTCCTATTGATTGTTGCCGTTCCGTTCGCGCTTCCAACCAACGCTTCGTTGCTAAAATTGGAATACAGCCGTAAGCGTCAAAACCAATATTAATTCTAAAGAAATTTGTTATTAAAAAACATAGGAGGATATTTAATAATTTTTAAATGCAGGGTGCAATTTTCTGATAGTATGAAAATCGGTATTGCCATTTAAGGAGGTTCATCTGGTATATAACAAGTCAAATGCAAGTTATAGAAAAGGGGAGCTTGCTTGACTATAGNCGCGATAAAATTTTAAGTTTTCGAACCAAGCCGCGTACATCATTCTTCCGAAAACTTCAAGTTTTTACCGCGTGTTATTTTGAAAACCGTTGCCCACAAGAAAAAAATACCGAGAATGAGTATTGTAGAGAATTTATCAATTTATGATTTCGATCGGATGCATATATATCGTCCGACCAATAGGAACTTAGATATTTGCAAAAAACAATTTAAATTTAAATCTTCAGAACTTTTCTTTCATCCCATGGAAGTTCACCAAAATTTAACAGAATCATTATTTAACCAAAATCTACTTTTAGATTTTTCGTAATTTTAAAATTGTTACCGGTAGAACCTCCTCAACCGGATGAACCTCCTTAACTTGAAAAAACGAAAGTATAGAACGTTAGAAATGAAACAGGTGCGTGGAGTGTAAAACGGAAATGAGAAAGAACGGTAAGAGGCGTTCTATCGTGAGACAAAGCGTCTCGTTTGGGACAGAGAGCAACCGTGTCGCGGTTTATCACCGCATCGGGGTTACTTGTTGAATCTTGGAAAGAGTCCACGAGGCAGCGCGAAAGGAGGGGCCATAAATTGCGTGGTTTGATAACTCTGATACGGGCGAGGATGGCGGCTGTGCGCGCGGCTGGCTCGTGTATCCTCTCCTTCGGACGCGGAGATACTTTCTCGAACGAGTATATAGCGTACCGCGTGCATCCTGGCCTGGTTGCGTGCGAACGCCGCGGAGAAAACACGAGCCTAATCGCATTATGATCTAGGTACACGAGCCTCGCCACTTCCGAATGCGTGTTCTCGCCACTAAATCGTTAAGCGGATTACACAACGGGCCAGCTTCCGCTATCCATCGTCTCGAGAAACTCTTATTCGTTATCGCGAGGAACAACTCCGCCCGGAATTTGTCTCGAGCTATTCTAATCACTGACGAATCGCAGACAGTCTCTGGACGGTATAAAAAATTAGTATGATGATATTGTGTAATCGTAAGGATGTCTAATGATCATTTACTGAACTGGTGAATTTGAATATGAAAGCAAGCTTATTGTCCAATATCGTTATTTGCGATATTCTGATAATGACAGTAATCCACTTAATTGTACTATAAAATGAAGGAAATTTGCGAAAGGATATGACATCCGCTCTTATTAAACTTTCCATTCAGTGGTATTCGCTGTTTAATATCTGCGCCGTGAAATAATGCGCTACTTAAAATTATTATGCGTGCGACTGTAGCAATAATCCAGAGGCTCGACGATTACGCGCCTATGCCAGGAATTGCTCTGGAATCGATTCGGTGACTATTTTATGGCTAGGATAGACTCCCATCCGCGATGCAGAAGGATCTTTTTACTCAACTTTTACGGGTCGAAGTTGTTGAAGTACTAAACGAGTCGGCGTAATTCTTGGAAATTGAAATTAGTCCGAAACAACTAGTCGATAACGACCGTAAACGCCGGAGTGGTTTAACGACTCTGGAGAGGAGGACACGCGAGTTCTGTCTCCTTGCTTTTTGTTTATTGCGATGTTTTTCGCTAAGGGACGTGATAGAGCACAGGTAGTTGCAGATAACAGCGGAACGTCGTACCGGCACGGCCATTTTCCGTGAACGATCGCGGTCGTTACACATAAAATCCGAGTAGCACGTCACTTGCAATCAACCGTGCGTTAGTTCTGCTTGGTGAACCTACGCGCGATTCGACATATTTTCAAGCTCGCTAGGTATACATATACATATAAGAATAGTATGTATTCTGTATGTTTTTCTTTTAACTTCAGTATTTAACGAGTTTCGAAAAATCTCGAAAAATGCTTCAAATAAAAGTTGTAGGTATTGTTATTACCTACAAAAAAGGTTATATACAATTTTCTTCTAACTCCAGTATTTAATGAGTTAAGTACGAAAAATTAGCATTTTATGGATGCTGACAAAATCCGACCGAGACAGCAAACTTTTGATAAAAAATTCTCTTTTTCATCAAATACTTCTAAACTGTAGGAGCTACAGGAAAGTTTCAAGAGAGACTTTTTGTAGTTGATAACTAGAGCTACAACTTTTGTCTGAAACATTTTTCGCTACCGTCGATAGTTAATGAGTATTTGACAAAAAACGATAAAACAGTTTATTGCAAATTGCTCGTTAATTATTGATGATAGAAAAAAATGTTTCGGACAAAAGTTGTACCTCTAGTTGTGAGCTACAAATAAGGTGGTATGCAATTTTCCCACAAGTTCAACGGCTTAGGAGTATTTGAGGAAAAACGAAAATTTCGAAGAATCTGAAGGGGTACCCCTTGACGAAATCGCAGAAAAATAATAATGCTTTTTCTCGGAATTTCAAAAAACGCTTCGGATAAAAGTTGTAGGTATTGCTATTCCCTGCAAGAAAAGTCATACACAATTTTCTTTTATCCCGAATAATTGAGGAGTGAATAATAAATTTTGCCTATTGTACCTGAACTCAAGCTGAACAACCTGAAACTCATTTACATTATTTTCATTGAATTTTTATTCGCCATTGTGCATACGGCTTTAATATAATGACATGCAATCGCGCATTATAACAACGAACAATCGATCGCACTGTACAATCAATAATCAGCTAGATTACGCGCGCGGCTCTTATTATAACATAGCCGCTCATCAACGCCGGACAGTAATATCAATCGACAACAAAATTTCCCTATTATTGATCGCCACAATCGGGCGCGATTATACTATTGTCTGAAAAGGTCGCGTGACGTTTCAACGCGGCAAAGGAATCAATGAGGATTTGGCGAGGCCGGCGCGGGCGCTGCCCTTTAATACGCGTAATTTGTTGTAATCCACTTAAAGCGGCCACGGACCCGTGTACTTCGCTCTATTCTCCACGTGAAAATCGCGTTAGCCCCCCCCCCCGCTTCCCCCCTCCGTGCAAAGAGAAATTTCACCAGGTGCTGCGTACGCGTTCATCCGCTCGGTTATACCGCGTCTCTTTGGCTTACAAGCGGATAAATGCTGTCATTCAGCGCGGCTCTTCAATGTAATTCAACGCAGCGCCGTGCGATCCACGGCATGGAAAACGCGTCTTCGCGCACCCTCGTCCCTGTCTCGATTTCCTGAATATCATTCACGCCTGTCCCGTTCCGGTGCGTGGGGCGAGTCACGGCTTTGAAGAAATTTGCGAGAAATACCCGCTTGCTCTTTGTTTCCGGTTATTATATCGCGTGCTCGGGTTTTTACGACGGTCGGTAGTACAATTTTAATGCTTTGCTGCGTTCCCATTGTGAACACTGAAATTCGTTTCGCTTACTATTAATATTACAGTTTCACACATGTAAGACCCACTGTTACGTTGTATTATCCTTGTCTAGCGGAGGAAACGTCTAACTATTATCGTGGAACGCTACGAACTTCCCTCTAACGTTGGCAACGAAATTATCAGACAGGATAATCAATGTTGAAGCAGTCGAAACTGGCGATTCAAAATGCAACAGTCAACAAAGTTCGACGCTCCAAGTAAAATTCCCGGTTGAACCGTCGGATTCTAAACTTAGCAGCCAATTTGGTGGGCGTTAATAACCTATCAGACTGAGTTCACGCGACGTTAAAACGGTTACACGGTTAATTTAATGGTTCATCAGCGAAGTGCAGACGTCTGAACGTTTCTTCCACGACTTCGTCCGCGGCCTTCGAAAGGTCCCGGCCAAAACAAAGTGATCGGTCGCGGTTCTAGCTCGTAAAACCGTTTTCCGGAAAACAAACGGTCGCGGGGTACCGCGGGCTCTTGTAATTAGTGGTAATTAAAAGTTTTTATCGCGAACTAGTTCCCCGGGTCGTCTGGATCGCCTCGGGTCCTCGCGGCCGATCGCCGATTCCAGGGTAACAGTCGGGGGAGGAAAAGCTGGCGGAAAGGGTTATCAAGGATTCATAAGACGAAAAAGGGGTTCGAGTAGCCGGACTCGCGAGGACTTTACCGCACGAGAATTCATGGAACTCGAAGAGGCGCGGCGCGGTCGCTCGTTCGTTCGCGGATACGTAGTACGCGAGAATAGCCCGATGGATTTTTAATGGCGAGCATTCTTCGTTCCGTGAATTAGTGATCGTGTTTGAGCCGGGGATACGCGCTTTTGTCCGCGGCGGGGCCGGGAAAATTTGAAAATACGAGTTCGGAAATTGGGTAAACAAGCTGGTTGGTAAATACGAGGGTTCGCGAGGATTCGCGGACCTGGGGGTGGCGTGTATTTTTCGGGTGGCTGCAGTGGGAATCAGCTTTTTTTTATACAGACATTTGCTACTAGAATTTTGTAGCTTTTCTACAATGAGAATTTAGTGGGAGACTTTGTTTTTATATTTGTAACCGAATTGTTGACTAATACGCTTGTAACTTTCGGGATTTTCTGTAAAGCTTATTTTTCCGTGTTTGCAAAAGGTGTATTAAAAAACGTATGGAATAATAATCTAACGATCTCTGAAAATAATATTACTTTCCTGTTAAATGCAAATGACCATAATATCTTTAGAGACGACCACACGTGCACGAGTCCGTCGGTTTCGCGCAAGTACACGCTCGCCGCCCCCATCGCGTGCGCCAGACAATAATAATAACAACATTTCATCGCATTATAACGGAATAGAGTAATAGCTGGAATTCCACTTAAAACTTTCAAACCGCAATGCATCCGCCGCGAATAAATTTTCTTACCCAAAACCCGTCCTAAAATGCCTCCCGGTCGAAACGAAATAAAGGAACGCACACAGAGAGACGCGAGTAGTGGATACCGTGCCGAATTAAAGCCACGAAATCCCGAATATCCGCGGCCTATTTACGTCAAAACGTGGAAACATTCGACACCGGACAGCCATCCGTGTAATCCTATTGTACGTACAAAAAAAAAAAAAAACGACGGGGGGGAAAATGACGCGTCCGTCCCAGTTTCAACGAATCGTATCCNACAGAGAGACGCGAGTAGTGGATACCGTGCCGAATTAAAGCCACGAAATCCCGAATATCCGCGGCCTATTTACGTCAAAACGTGGAAACATTCGACACCGGACAGCCATCCGTGTAATCCTATTGTACGTACAAAAAAAAAAAAAAACGACGGGGGGGAAAATGACGCGTCCGTCCCAGTTTCAACGAATCGTATCCTGGATATTCGACTAATTCCGTGTTCCCGTATCGCGGCAATATTCGAGCTTAATTGCGGCCGGCGACCGGCTCCGAGGGGAGCGAGGAAAAAGCGCACATTGTTTGTCGCCGTCGAAGCAGACTCGATTCGGTGCAGCCGACCCGGGTCCGGCCGGCTGGCCGGGGGTCCCCGACCTCGGGCCCCCGGCTGGCCCGGCTGTTTGCCCGGTTAGATTTTTAATTACGCCGAGGACAGTGGTTTTACGGTCGAGCGGGGCGGACAAAACCCATCGGGTATTCTCCACGGACGGACAATTCAGCTGGTCGCCCGGCCGGTGGATCGTCTCGCGTCTAATAAAAGTCGAACCGGCCGGTTTCTCGATCGCGGACCGAACGTATCTCACGTAGCTCCGTGTCACAGCTACGGAAAATTTATTTTTTTTCTCTCCTCCCTTGCCTCTTCTCCTTCGTCGTCGTCGTCGTCGCAGCCGCCGTCGTCGTCGTCTTCTTCTTCTTCATTTTATTTTCTGGTCGTTTCGGCTAAATTGTGGTTGTCGGGAAGATTGCCTCAGGTATTAAAGGGCCCTGTAGGATATTGCCCGAGTATTGTATTTTATATTGACAATTTAATGGCCATTGTAATAAAGTCCTAATTGATAATGTCGTTTAGCTAGTCGTTCATTTTAACGACCTTTGTATCGACTTGCTCTGACTCTTCCTTTACTTATTACTTAAATAATATAATAATATAATAATTAAATTCTACATTATAATCCAAAGGATTGACATAACGTATTAAACAGTATACGTGAAGGTATTCTTTAAATATTTACGATAATAAAGAAGTTTGATGTTAGAACTCTTGTTCCTTGTCGCCTGTCCTCTTGAGATCGCAATCCCGACGCGCCCGGCGCAACAAGCAAACGCCGAGCACTCAAAATAAACGCGGTCCCATACGAGCAACCGGAAGCAATAAAAGAAAGGAAGTCACAGTTAGGAGAAAATGAGACAGGCGAGAGAGTCAAGGCCTCCTCGCCGCGAAAGAATCGTCGAGCGTGGCGATTGGTAGATGCCGCAGAAATCTGTCTGCTCGATTATCGTCTCGAATGAAGAAGTTGAATGAAGCGGGACCGCGCGTGGGCGGTTGTATAAATACCACCGGTCCTCCGGTCGTAAGTCGGGACCCTCTCTTAAAGAAGGCACGCGAGGAGACTCGCGAAAAAAGGAGAATAACGGCTGACGGTCGAGAGGGAGCAAGGGAGGAGGAGGAGGAGGAGGGAAATGAAAGAGGAGGACGGCTTGAAAGAACACGTGGAATGGGATTCTGGTATGTTGAGACACCATGGCCACAGAGATAAATTAATGGCGGGCCTTCTCCCAAACGGGAGGACAATTATTTGGAGAATTTTATTTGGCTGCCAAGGTTCGCGACGTCAAAATATTTCCAGCTTTCTTCGATGATCGACCGTCCACCCTCTCATCTGTTTGTTTCATTCGCTTCTTCTTTTTTTTTTTTTGCTCGCAGTGGCTCCGAGCCAAGTCTCCTTCTTACTCTATTTCTCCCCCTGATTCTTCTCGCCACTTCTTCATTTTATTATTTCTCCCCGTCGCTCTTCTTCGGATTATATTTGGAGAAATGTATCGCACGACTGACAACTACATTTTTCGGCACGTGCCTCTTCTCTAGGAAATTATAAACCCGAGATTGAGACGGTGGAATCTTTCCCGAATTCAATAAAAGTGTGTCAGACGTGAGATAGTCGCTCTCTTCGTTTTTAATATACGTGTTCGCGCGTCGCACGAAGTCGTCCTCCACTTCGAAACTGATTCGAAGTTCGGATGACGCGGACCAGAGGTCGATTCGATTTTTGTATGTTTATTTAATTGAATTCGGTCCGAGGAACCGTTCCTGCTTGATTCACAAACTATTCGCATTAAAACACGGGTTGCATGTAGCTGCTTACTTAGATTCGTGCAACCAGTTCAGTGGTTGCATACAGAGAAAACGCGTGCAGCGAAATTCGAGACGCCCTATTTCCGCGTGGCTGCGAAACTTCCTTCGTAATCCTTCCTCAGCGAGCAGCAACAAACCGAACAAAACTCATCTGAAATTCATAGGAAGTTGCCGCGACTCGATATTAAAACTGTCCTGTACCATCTTCCAGGCAAGTGCGGTCTTATTTACTTTGAACTCTCGAACTTGCCTCACCTCGCGCGCTCGCTCCTGCGTGTGCTCCACTTCGCCAACCTCGTGAAATTATCGTCGCCAACATGCCAAAGCTTTATGCAACGCGAAGCATCTCCGGTCGCATACAATGCACTATCAACGTGTCTTACATTATAATAAAACAATATGATTCATTTCATTACAATAAAACAATTATTATTTCCTTAATATCATTTCATTACTTCATGTGTGATTCATTTTAGATCCGATCTTTGAAGATCAAACGTGAATAGGAATATTTTTATCGATTTCATGATAAGAAATGTGATACTCATTGAAACGGACTAATCTTGTTCGACGATCGAGAAACGAGCCGCCGGTTTCTGACTGGCGTTTGGATACAAATGACGAGGTGTAGAGTGTCGGCGTGCATCACAATGGATTTAATTTCGCGTCCGGTGGCATCGTCAGCCTCGTTGCCCGGTAATTGCGCCTACCGACGCTTATGCACTTAACTCTTACCCGGCAGCCTTCGATCCTGTCGAAGAAAACGCAAAACGCGTGGGCTCTCCGCGCCGGCGTAGGCGTGCAGCTTCGCAGCGGAGTTAATGACGAAGTCGAAGGGAAGTTGATGAGGGTCGAACCCATCGAATCCGCGAGACAAACACCGAGGGCACGGGTAAACAAGGCCGCGGAGGCATGAATAATAGCCGGAATGACGGACCCTGGTGCCCGCGAATTTCTATTGTCGCGGACGCATGTCCGGCAGGCTTAATGATTTAATGCTCATTGTTGCTCCTTCGCCTGATTATGCCAGGTCGCCGCATTGTACCGTACCGCTGATCACTAATGCGATGCGAAAATGACTAGCTTCGGTGTAGGGTTAATGTGCATTTAGTTTGTACATACTAATGTTGCACAATTTTGGCTCTTCTATTCTGTCAATGAAATGCACTTGGCTACGTGATTTATAATTCAAGATTAGATATAATGTATTAATTATTGTGTTATTTCTTATTATATATTATGAGTCTTTTTTATGTTCTAAATAGAATCTCTTATCTAGAGTGACGTCCATAAATATTGGGACACATTTCGAAACGGTATAAAATTTTTAGTATTGGTTGTAGTATTGGTTTATATATTTCTCGATTCATAGTCACCCAATCTACCTAAATTTGCAATTAAAATATTCGTTAAATGTTTCTCTTTAATATGACATAAGTTTCATTCAAAACTGTCTGTCAATACCTAATAAATTAGCGATAGAAGCCTGGGAAATCACTCTTTGCTATATGATTACATGTAAAATTGTAAAAACTATTTATATTAATATCTCATCATTAAGGTATCCAAATGACCTAAAAATGATTTTTAGGTATCCTGATATACTGTTATAGACTACACAATTTTTTTTTTGGAGATCTATGTGTTCATTTCTTAACCGAATAAACCTCCTTAAGTTAGTTAGCTCCAGTTTAAAAAACTTATTCTGTTTTGAAGTGTGTCAGAATATTTATGAGCGTCACTGTATATTTTAGAACCATAAATTACAGCGTCCAATACATTCTTTCACCGAACCTTTATATCGAAACGTCGAAGTACCGCAAACAGTAAAGCTTTATCTCCGCATCAGGCTCTCCACACATCTCAATTTCCCATTCCTCTTTCGAGAGATCTCACCCGGTGTAACGGCCCTATCGGGACGGGAAATCATACACACACGAAATATCAATAGCCGACCCTCGGAACTCATCAGGAAATCTTTAGTACGTTATCTGATCGAATCAGAATATCCGTACAATAGATCCGTAGAGAATCGCGAGGACGTTATCGTTTACCGGAAACGTCATCGTCGTGGCCCCGGAGCTTCTTCGGTCTCTCCCGCGTGTTAGATCGACTCTCGGATACGGGTCAATCGTTCGAGAGCCTCGTACGTCAGATACCGGCCCGATAATCGTCTCCCCGGAGAGCCGGAGGATCCCCGTGGGGACCGGGTGTAGGGAACCAGTCTAACTTATTCATCCGCCGTTTACTTAGCGCCACCGACCGCCCGGATCGGACCCGACCCTCCGTGATATTCCCGGTTTTACGATTTCGAGTACTTAGGCCACGCGTTTAAGACGGCCGGGCTCCGCTTTTCTGGCAGGCCTCCGCGCGGATTAAATGGGTCAGAGGACTCGAATCGACGTGTCTGCGTTTTATGAGGCGGACGCTCCTCGGGCTAGCTGGTCTTAATTGCTTCGGCGGCATCGGAATCTTCGGGGCACCCGGCCAGAATCGGCGAATTAATCGCGAGAAATCGAGATGAAGCGCTTGACAGTAAACTGCAGAACTCGCCGGATTCCGTAATTGGGTCTCGTGCACTCCGTGGTCGGGCGCCAAGTTGTTTTAAGTCCTGGAACCCCGAGCTTCGCTAAATTCAGTATTGGTAGCAGATATTTCAAATTTCTGCTAATTAAAATATATTTCACGTCTTCAATATATGATTAGGAAGTCAGAGGAATAAAATCGTTCTTTTATTCACAAAATCAATTACCAAATGCATCGTCAAAATGTAGGCCAATAAATCTTAGGAAAATTCCCAAATCGCGAGGCTAACAAGATTACTTACTTC